>CM062805.1:1225611851-1225889351 GCA_031772625.1 Pinus tabuliformis | reverse complement strand
ATCATAGACAAAACTACCATGGTTGATCTTTTTTAATGTAATTACCATGAAAATTTCAGTATTAACTATCATACCCATCTTCGAGGAGTAATCATGAAGAGTGTTAAGTTGCTTCTCATGGTCATCATGGCTTGTGGCTAGAAGAATGATATCATCATCATAAAGGAGAAGATTAATTACCATAGTAGCAAGATCAGGGTTGTTGCAACCCACAACTTCCAAACACTCATCTAGCTTATCGATGTAAATGCAAAAAAGGTAGGCGATAGGCGACACCCTTTCTTAACCATTGTATTACATTTAATTTCTTTAGACCACCCTTTCATGGTATTAATCTTGGAAAAACATTCTCCTGAAGATGAATCATAAAATTCCTTAAATCAAGAGGAACCATTACATCTTTAAGTATTTTCCATAACTTATCTATAGGAACAATGTCGAAAGCTTCAATAAAGTTAACATAACAACACAGGAGGTCAATTTTACTGTTCAGAAACTCGTCGGCAATGATCCTAAGAGTGAAAAGATGTGATCCAGGTGGATGTTGGTGGCCACCCACCAATTCTACTAGGACCCCCACCACTGTCTCCTTCAATTTTTCAGTTTCCTTAATTGTAGCACAATTTACTATTTTTGGTAGCTTTTCGGGTCCTAAAATTATGAAGTCGCTTTGAAGCCTTAAACGATGTTTTTTGGGAAAATCGGGGCCACACAAGACTCTACCCAGTCTTAGCAATTCATAAGTTGTAGTCTTCGTATATATATTTCTAACGAGGTAATGTGCAATTAAAACAAAGATCGTATGCGAAAATTACGCTCTTTAGAAATTGATGTACCAATTTACCCAAATGGGGCCCATAGTTTTGGCGCTTCATCTCCTATGGTTAGGGTTTTTTATGTTTAGGGTTTCCCATTGTTTCTAAATAATAAATAGGCCTTCAAGCCTCATTGTAACAGAGTCGAGAGGCATGTGGCCACTACATCTCTTCTCAAAGATAAGCTACCATCACTCAAGCTAGTCTAATTTCCATTCTGTTTGTAAGCATATTTCAGTATTTGATATTAATCAAATGAAATGTTATTTCTGCTGCATCTTTGAATTTATGGTTATATATGTAATTTGTTTCATTCTTGTTTAAGTCCAAATTGGCGTTATCATAACACTATTGTCTTTCTCTATTTTTCTTTGCATGTCCTCAGCGAGGTCAGGGTATAACGAGTTAGGGCTCGATTTGGTTGAACCATTGCATTATCAGCCTCACAAATCCCAACAACCTCCCATGGCAGAAGAAAAGAAAGAGGAGGGGCTAGGAGATCCTTTCAAAATGTTTCTCAAGGAAGCCTTCGAGCGACAGAGGAAAGCGATGATGGATAACTTTGCCCAAATCCTTCGACGACTACCCATAGGCAACACATTTGCATCCAACAACGACTCTGGAAGCACCATTCCTTTTAAGGTACAAGTTAACTTCGATATTGCCACATTTTAGGGCTTGATAGATGCAGATGCTATAGATAAATGGCTAATTATGTTGGAAGTATATTTTTTAGTTCATGACTTTTCCAATAAAAAAAGGATTACTTTTTCACTTCTCAAAGCCACCCCACATGTCAAGGACCGGTGGGAAACCTACTGTGAATAGAAGGAGGAGAGTGAAACCTCACTATTTTTAGCCACACTCACTTGGGATTCTTTCTGAGACACCATTATGGGACAATATTACCTTGTAGGGAGCTATGAATATAAATACATGAAGTGGACCATGCTATAGAAGGGAAGGGAAAAAGATGTGCGCGTTTTTAACAATTTTTTTCATACACTTCGCACAAAGTTGGGTATCAAGGACTCTGAGAAAAATTTGGTACTCAAGTACCACGACCACCTACATAGGTACATGATCCAGGATGAGATGGAGTTCTTGGATATCTCCTCACTTGGCATGGCATACCGATATGCTGTTAAGATTGAGAAAAAGTTTAAACAAAAGAAGTGAGACTTTGGATATGCAAATCCTTAGCAGGGGAAAGGTACCCGCAAACTAGAGAAAAAAGGAAAACGACAACGTGGGGTGACCCAATACAACCCATCGAAGCTGCAAGAAAATAACAACACCACGAAGTTAAATAAGGACTTAGAAAAGTGGTGTGAGTTCCATAAGAGCCCCACTCACAACATAAGTGAGTGTCGGGTCAAGTAGTCGTTGGTGGGCGAGTTGAAGGGTTCATAATCAGATGCATGTTCCAACTCTGAGTCAGAACCCAACAAGATGAATGACAAAGGGAAGAAGATTATTGATGCAGAGCCCAACATCACTGTTTCCACCACCAAGGTCCAGAAGGAGCCCGAATATCTAGAGGAGGGGGAGTATCTCTTCCACTCACAAATGTGGGTGAAGGGTTCACCGTTGTAATTCATTATCGACAGTGGGAGCCAAAAGAAACTCATTTCAATAGAGGTCGTGAAGAGGTCGGGCCTACCAACCACACCACACCCAGAGTTGTACAACATCTAGTGCCTTCACCAAGGATGAGATCTCTAGGTTATGACATAGTTTTGCCTTCCTTACATCATCAAGCCCTTCATAGATGAGGTTTTGTGTTATGTTGCATCTCTTGAAGTTTGTGATATATTATTAGGAAAATTGTACTTGTCGAAGCAACATGTTGTATATGACTCGAGACCTCACTCTGTTACTATTTATTTGGGTAATACGCTATACAAGATACCATAGGTAGCCCCACCTACTGCCACCTCTTTGATCTTTGGCAAGAAATGCAGTAAGATCATCTCCCAAACTAGGAAATTATTTTCTTTCTAGTTCACTCACAAATTAAGGGGAAGAGCAAAGCCACATCTATGGCCCCCGAGAAGGGTTCCTCCACATAGCAGAAGAAGGTGGATAGGGTGGTGGAAGAAAATAGGGACATCTTCTCCTCACCCATAGGGGTATGTTGGGTCCCTATAATACTAGTGATTACCCCATTACTATTGTAGTTATACCCCTTATTTATATTGTTGTGCCCCCATTGCTCCCATATTGTTATTAATGTGCCCATAGAATCCCTCTATTGTTATTTTTGTGGCTTTATATTATTATTGTTAGGTCGGCTGGATTATATTGTGACTCCTTAGACTCCTATATATAGAAAGGAGGTTTTTTCATTTGTATCATCCAAGAATTGTTCATTTATGTAATGTAAAGGAGGTTGCCCCCTCGAAGAGGCTGAATTCTAAGGCGTTGATCTATCTTTTCTATCTTTTCTTGAGCTGGTTTCATAACATTTGGTATCAGAGCTTTGGATTCTAGGGTTTCGCTGCTCCAAACAGGTCATCGTGGCATTTTCGCTATAACTTTTTTTCTGTGACGTTTCAGAAGTCGCAAAAAAAAAACATTTGATAAGAAATCGCGCTGAACGTTGGGTCCGAATTTCAAAGCCTTTCGCATGATAGTTTCGGATATATGATCTGAGGAAGTTGGTCTTTTTGCAGACTCCTGAATTACACTCAAAACAGGTGACCTGGGGAAAATCGTCATAACTTTCTTTCTGAGCCTCGGATTGAAATTTCGTAAGAAGTTACAGAAAGAGGACAGACTGTAGTTTTCTTTTATATATTTTTCAGAGTCAAAGGTTGAAACAGTGACACGTGGCACTTCATACAAGTTTGCTCTACTGAACTAGTCTATAATCAGGTCACTGCGGGAGATTGTGCATAACTCTTTCTTGGAGAATCCAATTTGGATCAGACTAGTGGCATTGGAAAGAGGACATAGAAGGCTACTACAGGTCACAATTTCAGAACTGGATGATTCGAAATTACAGAGATACATCAGATTCAATATCAGGCTTCTACAAAGTAAAAAAAGGTGTGTAGTTTTTTTTTTAATTTTTGCATAAGCTTGGTTTGAAGGAATTCAAAGGGCATAGTAAAGCATTATTATCGGTAACTGATGCCCCGAGGAAAGAAAATGCAAACACCTAGTAAGGAACCTGAAAGCTCTAGCATGACTCATGAAGAAGAGGAAGAAATGCTACATGATATATCAAAATTACAAGAACAAGTGCAACAAATGTCACGCTCACAAAAGCTAACAGATGCTAAGATAAATGGCGTGGAATCTAAGATAAAGGGCATGGAAGCTAAGATGGATGATCTGAAGACAGATTTGAGGACAGATTTGAAGACAGACATGGCAGATTTGAAGACAGATTTGACAAATTTTCTACAAGAAATACTTACTAATGGTGAAAAGGTTGTAAAGGAAACTCATGATGTGAACAAAAGAAATGTTAATCATGATTCCATAGACTCTAATGTTGGATCGAAGAACCACCATATTCCAAAAATCGATATGAGGAAGTTTGATGGCAAGGATCCCGCCACATGGATATTACAGATGGAGCAATTCTTCGATCTCAATAATGTGCAAAACACACAAAAGGTACGTATGGCAACTTTATATTTGGAACCAAATCAGTTTGTATGGTATCAATGGCTTTGCTCTCGTAAAAAATTTATCACTTGGGCAATTTTTACGGAAGAATTGATAGCACATTATGAGGATACAAAAAGCAACACTTTTTTTAGCCAATTGATAAGTCTCAAACAAAAGGGTTCAATAATGGAGCACATTGAGGAGTTCCAAAAATTGAACATAAGGGTAAAAGATATTCCAGAGGAGCATAGGATTGATGTGTTCATAGGGTCTTTAAAGGATAATATCCAACATGATGTTCGCCTTTGGGAACCTGATTCATTAGAGAAGGCATTCAGGTTAGCAAGAAAAATGGAAAGCAAAATTATGGCAACCAGGAAGCATACCACTCACAACTATAAAGACGGAAGTGTTGTTGCCCCTAGTCTTCCACAACCTATAAGGTTGACACCACAACAATTGGAAGAAAAAAGAGCAAAAGGGCTTTGTTACAGTTGTGATAGCAAATACACTAAAGGTCATAAGTGTGCTGAGAAGAAATTATTCTACATAGATTGTGAAGAGGAAGAAGAAAAGGAGCAAGAAAGGTCAAAAGAAGAGGATATACTCCAGGAACAAAGCCTAGATGAAGAACAAATAAATCCGACCATATCTTGTAATGCATTGGCAGGAATTACCACTCCTCAAACCATCAAGATAGAAGGACAAATCAAGAAGAAAAAGGTAATAGTGTTGATTGATTCAGGAAGCACCCACAATTTTATTCATTGTAGGGTAGCAAAAGAATTGAATTGCTTCCTATATCCAGCACCAGAGTGTCAAGTGATGATTGCAAATGGAGGAACAATAAATTGCTCTGGAAAGTGCCATAATATCAAGCTATCCATGGGAGAATATGTATTGACTAGCCCAATGCTTTCCATTCCAATGGGAGGTGCTGATGTTGTACTAGGAGTCCAATGGCTACAATCCTTGGGTACAATAGCTTTTAATTTTCAAGAACTTTTCATCAAATTTTCTACGGAAGGAAAGGAAGTTGAATTAAGGGGTATTGCAGGGAAACCAGGAAAGATAATCAGCTCTAATGGTATGACAAAGCTTCTAAAAAAGGAGCAAAGGGTGTAATTGCACAATTATGTTCGCTAGATGTTTCCACATTGGAATCATCTATTTCTCCAGATCTCCAAAAAGTCCTGGACAATCATTCCAAGGTATTTGAGACTCCCAAAGGTCTCCCACCTATGCGTGATCATGATCATGCTATTCATCTGATTCCAGGAAGTGTTCCTCCAAACATCAGGCCGTACAGATATCCCTATGTCCAAAAAAGTGAAATTGAACGTATGGTTGCAGAAATGCTAGAGGCTGGTATAATTCAACCGAGTCAAAGTTCTTTCTCTGCTCCAGTAGTATTGGTGCACAAGAAGGATGGATCATGGCGCATGTGTCCGGATTATAGGGAGCTCAACAAGCTCACTATTAAAGATAAGTTCCCCATTCCTGTCATTGATGAATTACTGGATGAATTGCATGGATCAATTTACTTCACCAAGTTGGATCTTCGTTCAGGATATCATCAAATCAGAATGAAGATTGAAGACATTCGAAAACAGCATTTAGAACTCATGAGGGTCATTATGAATTTTTGGTCATGCCTTTTGGCCTTACCAATGCACCTTCAACATTTCAAGGTTTGATGAATTCAATTTTCAAACCATTCCTTAGAAAATTTGTGTTAGTATTTTTTGATGATATACTAATCTACAGCAAGTCTTGGAAGGATCATGTTGAACATGTTGACAGGGTGCTACAACTATTGGAGGAGAAACAATTATATGCAAAAAGATCCAAATGTTTCTTTGGAGTCCAGGAGGTGGAATATTTGGGTCATATTGTATCTCATGAAGGAGTTAAGGTAGACCCTAGCAAAATTAAAGCCATTAAGGAATGGAAAATCCCCACATCCATAAAGCATCTGCGAGGATTTCTTGGGTTGACAGGGTATTATCGCAAGTTTGTTAAGAATTATGGGAGAATAGCAGCACCTCTAACAACATTATTGAAGAAAGATGCATTTTCATGGACTCCGGAAGCAACAAAGGCCTTTGAACATCTTAAAGAGGCAATGTGCCAAGCACCGGTCTTAGCTACACCGGACTTCACAAAAACCTTTATTGTGGAATGTGATGCTTCAGGAAATGGAATTGGTGCTGTTCTAATGCAAGATGAAAGACCCATTGCTTTTGAAAGTCGTCCAATCAAGGGAAAGTTTTTAAGCAAAGCTATTTATGAGAAGGAAATGTTGGCAATACTCCATGCACTTAAGAAATGGCGACCCTACCTAATGGGAAGACACTTCAAGGTAAAAACGGATCATGATAGCCTTAAATACTTTTTAGAACAAAGATTATCCTCTGAAGAGCAACAAAAGTGGGTCACAAAGATGTTGGGTTATGACTTTGAAATCATCTACAAAAAAGGGAAGCAAAATGTGGTGGCAGATGCACTCTCAAGAAAGGATGAGGATGTGGAAGCATTGTTGTGCGCCATTTCTATTATCCAACCAGATTGGATAAATGAAGCAAGGGAGGAATGGAAGAATGACGAAGAAGTGTGGGCACTTATTCGAAAGCTACAACAAGATTCCAGTACGTCTGATACATTTAGCTGGAAAAATGATTCGTTATGGTACAAAGATCGCTTATACCTCTGTAAGAATTCCCAGCTAAAACAAAAGATTCTTATGGAATTGCACACTTCTCCCTTAGGAGGGCACTCAGGATTTTTAAAAACTTACCACAGGGTTAAGAAGGAATTTTTTTGGGATGGCCTTAAATCAGATATTCAAAAGTTTGTGGCAGAATGTTTGGTTTGCCAACAAAATAAAGTTGAAACAATTAAGACACCGGGTCTATTACAACCTTTATCCATTCCAAGCCAACGTTGGGAGGAGGTTTCAATGGATTTTATCACAGGTTTACCCAAGTCTGAGGGAAAGAGTGTCATCATGGTGGTAGTTGACAGACTTACCAAGTATGCACACTTTTGTGCATTATCACATCCATTTAAAGCCAGTACAGTTTCTACTGCATTTATGGAAACAATTCAAAAGCTACATGGAAACCCAAAGATTATTGTAAGTGACAGAGATCCCATTTTCACTGGAAATTTTTGGACAAAATTATTTTCTTGTCTTGGTACTCAGTTAGCTCATAGCTCATCTTATCATCCTCAATCTGATGGGCAAACTGAGATAGTAAACAAATGTTTGGAAGGATATCTTCGTTGCTTTGTATCTGATAAACAGACACAATGGGTCAAATGGTTGCCTCTGGCTGAATGGTGGTATAACACTTCCTTTCATACAGCAACAAAAATGACCCCATTTATGGCACTTTATGGGTATCAACCACCATCCATCACATCATATTTAAGAGAAAATTCTAAGGTTCAGGCAGTGGAACATCACATCGAACATCAACAACAAGTCCTCCAACTCTTAAAGGATAACCTCGTGTTGGCACAGAATAGAATGAAACAACAGGCAGATCAACATCGCAGTGAAAGAAGTTTTGATGTAGGTGATTGGGTATTCCTACGGCTACAACCATATAAGCAAATGTCCCTCAAGCAAGCTAAGAAGGATAATAAATTATCACCAAAGTATTATGGTCCGTACAAGGTGTTGCAAAAGATTGGTACTATGGCATACAAATTGGAGCTTCCTGCAGCTTCTCGATTGCACCCAGTTTTCCATGTTTCATGTTTAAAGAAGGTTATAGGCGACAAGCTCCCAGTTCAAACAATATTGCCAGAACTTGACGAGGAAGGAAAAATTATATTGGAACCGGAAGCAGTCATAGAAACAAGAACTCGACAGCTACGAAATCGATCAATTTCAGAGTATCTTATCAAGTGGAAGAACTTATCCGCTGAAGATTCCACATGGGAGGATGAGAATTTTATGCAGAAGTATCCAGAACTACTCAAGCGTTGAGGACAACACTTTTTTGAAGGAGAGGGGCATGTTGGGTCCCTATAATACTAGTGATTACCCCATTACTATTGTAGTTATACCCCTTATTTATATTGTTGTGCCCTCATTGCTCCCATATTGTTATTAATGTGCCCATAGAATCCCTCTATTGTTATTTTTGTGGCTTTATATTATTATTGTTAGGTCGGCTGGATTATATTGTGACTCCTTAGACTCCTATATATAGAAAGGAGGTTTTGTCATTTGTATCATCCAAGAATTGTTCATTTATGTAATGTAAAGGAGGTTGCCCCTCGAAGAGGCTGAATTCTAAGGCGTTGATCTATCTTTTCTATCTTTTCTTGAGCTGGTTTCATAACAGGGTATCATTGCACTATTAGGTCAAGCATTCATTCGATCTAACTCCCGGAGCACCTCTACCCAATGGGCCAAAATATCAATACTAAATTATGGCAAATGCGAAGAAAAAATAGCGACGTGATCAACATCAAGTGCCACACAAGTTTTAGGTGGGAGACAAAGTTTGATTTCATTTGCAGAAAGAACGCCTTACCAGAGCCCATTGAAAGCTCAAACCACTCTGATATGTCCCGTTGTAGGGAAGACCCAACACCCCCCATTACTTCAAAAATTGGGGACCCTTTCCATTGACTTTTGGCTCAGCATCTTTTGCTTAACCAGTTTGTAAATGGCACTCCTTTGAAGTTTGACCATTTTATCACATGAACTAAGAAAAAATATAAAAAAATGTATAATATTTCGATTTTTGTAAATAATATAAGTTCAATAGTCATTCATTGTAAATATTAACTCTTAGTTAGTTTTTACTAATAGTTTTTACTTTTTACTAATGGTCGTACAAAATGACCCAACTAAATTGTACGTCAGTTGAAAAGCATTTTGGGGTTTTGGTAATTTACTCCAATTTTTTATTTTAAAACAAATTGCCAAACCCAAAAGATTAAAATTGAAAAATGACCATAGTTCATTTTGTAAGAAATTTAATTTCACGTGGGACCCACTCTACATCACCTCCTTCATTTCAAAATCCTAATCCAAAAAAATGCGATCCAAAAAAAATAGTGATTTTAAAAAATTTGATTTCAGATAATTATGCAATCCAAAATAATTTTGCGATGTAATATTTTGATTGGGATACATCACAAATTGTATATCGTAAATATCAAATATTTTTTTGTATGCTTGTTTTAAAAAGTCAAACTACGATTGTGATTTATTTTTATGTGAGGGGTTAAATTTTTTAACATAAAATTTATTTGATTCTCCATATGTCTTTGTGTCTTCACCCTCATGTCAATTTTCCTCCACCTCATCTCACCTCACCCCTTATCCTTCCATTAAATCTCCCACTCCACGCTCACTCCTCCATACCTTTCCCTCTTCCATAAAACTTTACATAACATATGATAGGTTGGTGTTAAGTATTAATGCTTTTATATGAATTAGTTTGATTAATCATTTTAATTTATTTTAATTATTAAATAATTAAATTTTGTAATGAATTAAAATATAATTATAATTAATTAGATTTAATAATGTAGATACAATTAATTAGTATTAATTAATAAATAACTGTATTTTAATTTAGAATTAGATTTTAATTTAAAAACTCTGATTTTTAGGCCACACAACAGAAATTTCAGAATTCTTGCATTTTAATATACCAACTTTGGAAGCTCATAAATGAAGTTTTACTTGGGAAAATGAGTCCCAGGACGGTTCATTGGAAATATAAAAGTATGGAAAATATTTCTAAGTTAGTTTCATTTCTAGATTTGATCATTTATTGGATCTAAAATACAACAGAAGATTAAGCTCCAAATTTTTTAACAAAACTAATTTCTGAGTTTAATTTTCTAAATTTTCATTTGTCCACAACTTCTTCTGAGTGCGGATCCATTCACATATGTCCTTCTTGACCAATTAGATCATCATTGACATCAATACAAAGCTTTCATTCCTTTCATAAATTATTTAATTAAGTTTTGATTGCATATGTTTGAATTCAAGATTTGGCATTTTGATTTTATTTTTGCATTTTAATTTTGTTTTGATTTGTTTTTGCAAGAAAACAATTGAAGAGATGAGGAGAAGAAGATCTTAATCAATGATAATGCTACAACAATATAAGAATGGAATTTTAGGCCAACAAAAATTGAAGGAACAGATTTATTTTTCAACAAACTTTCTTGTTGAGAATTCTTTTGTAAATATTATAAATAACAGGTTGTAGAATGTATAGAGGGCTTCTCTTCTCTATAATTCTGAATTCTTAAAAGCACTATTGTAATAGGGATTTAGAGTTGTAGGTGAGAGGACAGAAAAATATCGGATATAGGGATTATTGAGGATTTTTCTTTTGCATTCTGAATTATGTATGGATAAGAGAGCTTGCAGTACTACAACTCTTGTTGTAATAACAAAAGTTTAAAGATTGTAGAGGACTGTTGGAGACCAGAGCCATCGAAATGGATTCAATAAATTGGTATTTCTAATAATATTGTTTTAAATACTAGTTTCATTTTATGATGGTAGGAATGTGTCATTTTATTCATCTTGTGCACTATTGTGAGTATAAGTAATTTGTCTCAATCATATGTTATTATTTATATCTTCTCTTATGGGTTGAATTCTGATTTCTAAGTAATTATTTAACTAGAAATCTATCTTCTAATATTTATTTAACAAATAATGATATGTTGTGAACTATTTCCTCATATTATGGTTTAATTATTCCAATTATTGATTTCAGAATCAATATCATTATGTGAACTACTTCCTAAATGTTGTTGGTTGATTATTTCAGTTAAGGTCTCCGAATAGAATGCGTATTGGTATGCATAATGTTGTGGGGAAAAATGCCTATGCAAGATGATCCTATCCACCTAAGGTGTGACAGTGCCTTAGCAACAAACAGATACAGCTATTCTGGTTTCTTCCTTTATGAAATGTGAAAGAGGGGAGATCGATAGACTTACCGTTGTCTTCCGTTTGTCCCTCGATCTAGATCCTCTTCTCTTTGGGTGTTCACAGCTACTTGCCTCCTCGTTTGCTCAAGAGAACAACTACTTGATTCCCACGAGATCACAAGAGAGCAACTACCTATGACAAGAGAACAGCTACTTGCGACAAGAGAAGAACACAACACAAAGGCAAATATTCATATTCATAAATGATTTAGGATTAGAAGTAAATCAAATACACTAATGCAATCATATAAATACACCAGTATATAGGAGAAAACGAAGATAGCTTTATTGATTGATAACAAGGTTCAGGAAGAGATACAACCCAGAGGGCTCCAATCCAGCATCTCCTTCCCAGCAGAATGGAATTCCTTCTTCATCTCCCTTCAAAGCATTAAGCACCCAATGGTTCCAGTCTCAAACCAACAACAATTCTTTGCATTCACCAAATTCCAGCCTCTAGATCTCATGGAGGTGAGATCCATATATAGATGTTTGGAGAGAGGATGAGTCAGCTTGAGATCTGACTAGTGTCCTCTCCCTCTGTCAGTTCTTGAGTCCACTTGGAGATTTGGAACCTCTTACTCATCACCAGTCGAATTCCCTGAGGCAAGTGTCATTTTGGAAGCTTCCTGGCTTCTGACACCTTGAGGAATGAGTCTGCCACATGTCCAAACTTGCTCAGCGCAGGTAGCTAGTGTTAGAGTTGACATTCAACGCAGGTAGCCAGTGTAACAGTTGACATTCAGCGCAGATGCTCAGTGGAGCAGTTGACATGATCCTGAATTGACTTGTTTTTGAGTGGTTTCAGGTGGAGAACTTCTGTGAATTGCTGTGGTTAGTTAGCCTTGTTCCTCTAGGGGTAGGAACAACATGTTTAGGGACTTTGGATCCCTTAGATTATGGACATTTCATGCTCAATGCTGTAAGGCACAAAAATGTCTATAACAGTTGCCCCCTAAAGTATGAGGTCGTTTATCGGGTGAAATGCTTTATCGAGGAGGGTCCGAAGTTCATCCATTTGCTGGGAGGAGACCTGTAATAAGATACAATACAATACATTATGATTCATATTGCTTTCATGATCTAGCTGAGGCGGGCATTCCCATGCTCAGCTTTATAAATTCATTTTTGTACATAGAACAGACGATCGTCTAATGGTAGACTGATAATTTTGGCGAAATTATCATCCTTTGAGTAGGATGATCATCTGCTTCAACGATGTACATGTCAAATGTCTTTATCTTTCCTGAATATATATCGCAGCCCGGATGGATGAAACTAGATCTGGGGTCTTCAAACTCGTTCGATCTTCACTCTAAGTACAAGTCGATCCATGTGAGAATTGCGCTGAAGTCGAACATGGAAAGAGATCGCTTGATTACCGGTCAATGATGTAAACCGTTAACAAGCGCGAGAGGAATCACCGATAATGATAATGACCCTCAAGGTACTGCAGTACAATTCATGTGGTGTGAATAAAGGACTTGGCGTCGAACACCACGCAAAATCTTCTGGTCGAAGGTCATTGATGTATACCTGTCGCCGGAAGTGAGAAACTTGCCATTGAGGCATGCAAGCTTCAAAGTACTAAAGGGGTTGTTCCTAGATCAAATTCTTGGATAATGAGCTGATGTCGACAAGAAGCGATCCGTCAAAGGAGGGCCTTGATGAATCCCACATCAGTGACACGGAACGGAGCTAATGATTTTAATGGAGGTGAAAACGATCTGTGGCATATGATTCAGGGTGGCGGTCATGAATGGATGAAGGATAATGTATGGCAGTGGATGGGACCCGGTTGACTCTTTCTGAATGACTTCTCTTGAACATATGGTGACACTGATGCGATGGATCGGTAGCATTACCCCAAATATGGATGGTATGGCGAGACCATGGTGATGTGACCGGTGAATGAGACAACCCAACCTGATTGTGGTATGGAGGAAAAGTGTCATGTTCAAGAGCGACCTGCTACCATCAAAGTTTTCTCGATTTTCTCCCAATTTTTCCCCAGTCATTGCTGACCAGTACCTCTTTATTTTTGTCAAGCTTGAGGAGGATAACATATGCTTGTTCTATAACTTGCCCTTCGGGCAAGCCCATCGCTATGTTTTAACGAGCCTAGCGATAGTGAAACTCGTTCTCGTCTAAAGACAAGTTTGTCGCTATTTAGTGGTTTAACGAGTCTAACGACAAGGATAACTCGGTCCTTTTCATTTTTAGAGAGTCTGAAAAGGTACATAAAGTTAACTCCATAAGTCCTTTTTCGTCATCTAATCCCTTAAGTCCGAAAAAGTATAAAACAATACAGAAGGGATGAGTTTTCGATAGTTTTAACGAGCCGAACAAAACAAGCGCTCGATCTTTTTGTGCAATAATCCCTCAGGTCCAAAAAGATTAAAATTTAGAGGAGGGATAGCACTTCCGGTCGCTTTAATGAGCTGGAAGGCCAAAACTCGGCAATCTTTTCATATTTTACGAGTCAGTTGAAAAGAGCTTAAAGAAGACTCGTCTTTTGAGGAACGAGTGATGAACAGGGTTAGCAGCTGATTCCAGGTACAGGTTGGAATTTTCCAATCACGGCAGAGTCACAAGGATGGCTAGGTGAAATCACTCTTCGCAGCTGTTCCTCAAAATGGGTAAACAATCATACGACCAAGGCTTTTATGGCTGATAAGGTTACTTACACAATGGTTATTTTACCGGTAATGGGTTCATTTTTTAAAGAGCTTGAATGCGCCAAAACACTGCTCAAGCTTATGTTTATTTTTTAACGAGCATGAATTCCGCGTTAAAACTGCTCGGATCTTGCGTTTATTTTTTAACGAGCATGAAATTTGTGCTAAAACTGCTCGAATCTTGCGTTTATTTTTTAACGAGCATGAACTTTGTGCTAAAACTGCTCGATGATAAGTTTGCATGCCCCCAGCATAACAACACAAATCGAGGTGCATGCCCCCCAAGCTTCATTGCATTCAACTCGGTGGTTGGAATGAAGGTTTACCTTTGAGATTGGAAAGGGGATTGTTTCATTTTTTAATGAGGTTGCCAGAGTAAAAGAACTATCCTCATGACTCCTTGTTTCATTTTTTAACGAGGTTAACACGAGATAAGAACCGTCCTCGGAGTCCAAATCCATTAGATATAGAAGGTTTCATATTCCACTGTGGCCACTTCCGCCAGATTACTCAGAGGCGGTAGGGCAAAAGTTCCCATTAAGGCAGGGTCTTTTAGGAGACATACTCCGATATTTTGGAGCGGATGATTGCTTCCATGGATCATTGGAATGCTTCCCGTAACTTGTGAACTGTTGGGAAGAAAAGTTTGTTGGTCGACGATTGTAATTCCTCCTTGGAAGGGAAATGCAATCTTCCTGAAGTAGGTCGACACAACTGCGGCCATGGCATAGATCCGCGGTCTTCCTAGTAGGATGTTGTAATCAAGGTTCCCATCGATGACTTCAACATCTATTTCTACTGTTTTCCCTCCTAGTTCAACTTTCAAGTTACTTAGGATACCATATGGGGTATATGTCCTTCCGTCGAATGCTTTTAATGTCGTCGAAGATCGCGACAAGGTTGGAGATCCTAAAGTTTTCCAGCAACTCATCGACATAATGCATGTAGATGCCCCCTCATCAATAATTGTTCGATGAACAGTTTTGTTGAGGGCTTTCACTTGAATAAGGAAAGCTAGTTGAGCTGGTAACTGAGGGTCATATCCTTTATGATCAAAGGCCACAATATTGGAATCCATTGGGTCAATCCCACCTATTGCTGATAATAAAGTTTGCTCTTGGGAGAAGCAATTTTTCGGTACCTCAAGTGTCGACATAGCGGACGACGATTGGGCCAGGTACTCTATCTGTGCTATTTTCGCACAAGGATTAAATGTCGATTTGTGTACTGCTCCCTTTGGCTCAGGGACGATGGGTGGCACAACTTCGGTCAAAGTTGTTGTCGAACTACTAGGTTGTTCATTAGCCTTGTTGTTTGACAGCTTTGGATTCCTGTAATCTTTATTCCTCGTCAAAGCATCATTTTGCTGCTTTGATACAGACAACATAAGCACTTGGGATTGGGAAGCATTTTGATTAGCAACCAGTTCGGTTCCCGGGATTGGAAATGGATCAGTCAACACAGCTGAGGTTTTTGAACTCTTAAAGAATCTTTTAAGCTTAGCTTTGTATGGACAATCTGCTGTCCAATGATCCTCATCACATATATGACACCCCGCAGGGGGTTTCCTTTTTCTCCCTTTCTTTTTCTTCTTGCCCCCTGGTTGCTTCAGTTGTTTGCCCTTGTCGTCCGACACGGCACTTACTTCCGAGGCAAGAAGTTCCTCATTTGCATTTTGACCAGAAATCTTACGGGCCTTTTTAGATATAGCCTTTGTCGATTTCATATCTGTTGCGCCAATCACGCCATCGTCGGCATGAGAGTCATTGTTTGATTTAGGAGGAGGAGGAATTGAGAATTCCGGTCTAGGGGCATCACGTATTTTGTCGTAGAGCGTGCCAGACTGAGTATAGACCAAGTCTAGATATTGCGCACGAGCGATGACTTGCTCTTCCGTTACGACTCCCCCCTTTGCCACATCTTCCGTGATTGTAGGAAGTAAGGATTTGATAAACCATTCAACTAATAGCTGATCGGGAACGTATGTTTTTACCATCCTACGACGACGTTGCCACTCATGTATATGATCAGATATGTGAGTGGCCGTTGTCTGTTTGAAGTTGGTTAGGAGTTCCGTTCCCGTTTCATACCTTATCGGTAATTGAAAATGGGTTAAGAAAGTCGTGGCTAAGGTACTGAAGTTGTCGAACGAAGCTCTAGGCAATTCAATATACCATTTTGCCGCTGGACCCGTTAACGTCCTCTGAAAAAGGCGAAGCCTTATCAAATCATCATTCAGGGTGTTTGATGAACACCACAGATGAAATGTCATCACATGATTCGACGGATCTTCACCCGGATTTCCATTAAATTTAGGAATATCTGACGGAAGTTTATGCGGAATCGCTGGCCACCAAGGGGTATAAGCAATTGGATCATTCGTCAGCCGGTTTAGATCTGGTAATTCTAGAGTTGCTACAAAGGGCAACTATTGATTCAGGTTAGGCGAAGCATACCCAGGATAAGATGGAATCGCCTGAGCAGTGGGTCTTTGCATACCATCATAATGCTGGCAACTTTGACAAGGTTGATGGGCATAACCACTATAATATGGTTGCCCATTACTTACAAAGACTTGTTGCTTAGGTCCTTGATATGATTGCTGGAATGGGGGTTGATGAGTTTGAACCAGCTCTGGTTGTTGGACCAGTTGCTGTTGTCCAATACTGGATGATTGACCAAGATGAGGAGTCATAGTACTTGTTTGAGCCTGAGTCGCTCCAGATAAGGAGGCACTAACCGGAGGTTGTGATTGAGTTGTCGAGACAAGAGGCTGTTGTATGGAAACCTGAGAAACTTGGGGTTGACATACAACAGGTAGCGCTTGTATTTGTGACGCAATCACCATACCAGGTATAGTGGCAACATTCGACACAGGGTGGACTGGTTGCATTGAATATGCAACCCTTGGTTGCTGAGGCAGTATCGGTACCCATCCGCTGGATGTAATTCCAGTTTGACCTGAACTTTGTTGTAAACCCCCATATGGTTGTTCTCCGGGGGGGAACAATGAAAAGGCATACTGCCCTCCATATGGTGGCAATCCAGTACTTAAAGGGTAGATTGGCCTTTGAAGACACATTGGATCAATTTGTTGAGTTTCAACATAAGAAATACCAGATGATAATCCGGATGAAGAAATAGGAACTAACCATGTCGTCGAAACAGTCTCTGGTTGGACTCCAGCTTGTTGTTGACAATTTGCCGGGACAGATGGTATACCAGCGAACATCATTGGAGTAGCGGCAGGAGGCTCTGCCGCTGCTGTGTCAGATGACACAGTCCTGGATGTCGACGGTTGTTCAGACATATTTAGTCTATCCAAAAGATTTTCTAGCGATTCTACAAGAACTTTGTGATGAAGGTAGACTAACTTCGAAGATCAACGAGGGAAAGGTGATGATTATTCCGTTTAAAATAAATTTTAACGACGCTTGGACACAACTTACTTTTTCAATTTTAAAGAGTCGAGAAAAAGCTAAAGATGACTCTAGTCTCCTTCGATGTTTTAACGAGCCCGAAGTGACAAATGCTCGGATGGACTTTTTCTGTTATAGAGTCTGAAAAAGGCCAAAAGAAACTGCTCTAGAGATCTAGGCAGAGGGTGTGCCAAACTTTTCGCAAAACCGCAGAATACTTTTAAGGTACGGGCGGTCGATCTTCGTGAATGCTGTGTTCACTGCATTGCGATCAGTAGGGCGGCCGACACGGCTTCCTAAGGATAAAGGATATATGCCTATAGGGGTCTCCCAATATATACGCGACGGTACGTGGGAGCACAATTCGTACTAGCGTTATCGTCCCTCAGGAGGAATCACCCACCTTCCACGAGATCGACAGTCACTAGGCTTAACGACGCCGGAACACGTCTCTAGCCTAGACCTCTATGTTGTGCGTTATGTTGCAAAGCGTTGTTAGGTTCATTCACTTTATTTTAAGTTGATCTTTTTTAGAAGTTTTCCTTTCAGGATCACCACGAGATGTATGATACAATTCCTAAATGCAGTCTAAGATGATAAGCAAGCTTTATTATCTTTTCAACTTTGAAAATCCTAGCTACTAAGGGAAAAGAAAGAGACTATCTTTTCTCAAAGAGCAATCAGCACACTCTAATGCACTCTTTCCTAAATCAATCATGCAAACTTATCAAATGCAAATGCACAATGCAAGTGTTTGTTTTCAACTTTCTTAGTATAGATGCCTACAAAGAAAGCTTTTTGTACAACTTTGAATTTGCTTTTAAATGACAGATACAAACAAGTTTACTTTTTCGAAAACAACAAGGGTAGAAGAGATTACAATCACTTTGCGACTTTCGAAATGAATACTTGTTTCTGTTAGTGTCGGTCTTGAGCCCTCCATCGGTGATCAAAAAACTCTTTGCATATGCATAAGTAGGTGTCTCATCGATGTCAGTTTTGCATTCCATTAGGCATGCCATAAAACTGATGGAGGAGCTGGTCCTTGTTCCCTTCTTGGCTTTGCTGGGTCAGGTCATATCAGTTAATGAACTTGTGTCACGCTTGTTTTGTTTTGTCTTGAAGTCCAAAGTCTTAGGTCTAGGGTTTCGGTCAAATGTCATTGCAAGATCATTAGTCAGAGGCCCATGGGTCCCCAGCAAGCCGGAAGGAGGTATGTAAATATGTTTCATGGATATTTTCATCAGGTACAACTCATTTATACCTTGGATTTAAAAACCCTCTTTTTAAACCCAAGGTCATGTGAAATTTGCAAAAAATAAGGAAAATTTTCAAAATTCTTCAAAATGCCGGCAATAACCCTGGTCTCCTCGCCAGAGTCCATCAGATGGTCAACCTGCAAAAAGAACGGAGTTAAAGCACTCAAAAGATCAAATTCAGGACAAAGTGAACCCAAAACAGTGTTAAAAGTGAATGTCAAAACAAAAACATTAGAAAGTGGGTTTGGTAAGTTAATTTTTTCAAATTGGGCCTATAAAGAGTAAATTTCCCTCTAAACAGCCTCATTATGCATTTGAGAGCTTGCAAAAACGAGTGAGAGGTCAAAAGAGGCGATTTGCAGAAAGTTGGAGTCATTCTCAGGGGCGCGACCACTCAGGCTCAGTGCGCGACCAGTTGGGTGGGGCGCGACCACTCAGCGACCCCTCTGCAGTGTATTTTTCTAAAGGGCGCGACCACTCAGGCAGGGCGTGACCACTCAGAGCAGGGGCGCGACCACTCAAGCTGTCTTCTACAGAACCACTCCAAATCGACTAAATCGCCCTCTTGCTTGCTCAACTGATCGAGGTAGGGTCTTCTAGTGCGTTTGAATGCTTGGAATATGAATGATGGGCTTGTGTTCATATATATTTGCTACCAAGGATGCATGTTTGCAAGGCGAAAATGAAGATGTTCCAAAGGAGGTTGTCCGAGGCCCGTAAGAGGAAGAAGAAGACCAACCCGCTCCGTATCTTGGCCGAGGCTTCTCTCACTCACCATGATACTCATTAGCATCCTCCTAGCAGCAAACCCAAGAAATTTTGAGAGTTTTGAAGCATTTTTGGCATTTTTGGGAATTTTACAGGTTTTGGCCATTTGACTGGTCTCACACCGCGTGCGACCAGTCATGGGGGCAACTCAGAACGGGGAAAACTCTACATTTTTGGAATTTTCATGCAAAAATACACTTGCCTATGGATGGGTTTCAGATTTTATGAAGATTTGGGCTTCCAAAAGCTCAAAATACATGCAATTTTTGATTTTCTGCCCCTATTTTGAGTTGCAGAAAGCTGTCTTGGGAGAAATGACTTTTGAGGGGTCAAATCAACTCCAAATTCAGAAATTCCAGTGGGGTTGGAAAGTAGACTCACAGACCTTTCCAATGAGTTATCTTGCACCTGATTTGGACACCGGGAAGGCCCTCAAACAGAGCTGTCAATGCGCGCGACCAGTCAAAGTGAGGGGCGCGACCAGTCAGGGAAATTTGCCTGTTTTGACCAGTTCGGCCAGCAAAACACTGTTTTCATCTTGGTTGACTTTTGAGGCATGTAAATGATGGATTTTTGTGTAATTTTCATAGCACTTGGATACATTTACTCTCCTTTGACACTTCTAGAAGTTTCTTTGATGTAAATGGTAAATATTTAATGCATGGATAGGTTCCCTAAGTTTTAGAGGCAAGTTGTTTTGACTGTCTATTATCTAGTGCTCAGTTTAGAATTAGTTGAAACAGCTCCTAGGAAGCTGAGATCGACCCCTAGAGGTGGGGAAAGGAGTTAGATCATCTATATTATGCCTTCTCTTGCTCATTTTCATGGTTGGACTCTTGAGGGAGAAGCTCCTATTGTATATTTTACTTGTATCTCTACAATTTGAGGAAAGGGAAGGCCAGGGTTTTGCAGACATCATTGTGGATTCTTGTGGATTATTATGTTGATGGTGTGTTTCCTACTTGTCATTGTAAGTGTGTTTATGTGTTCCATCTCTTATTCTATTAATGCTAATTAAACAAAAGAAGTGATAAAGTTTGAATTCATGCATGCCATGCTCAGCTTTCAATTTTGTTTAATATTTATGTTTTCCACTGTCTAAAGAGGATTCAAAGTCATTGTTTGCCCTCTTTAGCTCCCTCTCTTTCTTCCTTGATCATCCATCTCAGCTTAAGGCATCAGCACAAACTCCTACCTTGCCCCAAAGACCCACCTGCAAAAAATGAGCTCAATCCCCACACCCTGAATTGCACTCCCTCCAATTGCCACCAAAAACCCCAAAAACTTTAAATCAACCCTCCTTATCAGTTTACTAGCCTAATATCAGTGTCACTGTATTGGTCATCTCTGTCCATTGAATATTTTACTGAGATTGACCGGAGAGAGCCTTCTCATACCCCGTAGGGCTAGCTACGAGGTGAAATGGTTTGATGTTGCCTTGAAGGTTTACCTTCCTCAGCCTAGGGTGAAATCTCAAGCGCTAACAGTTTCGACACTTAAAAAAGACAAACTCAAACCAACAAGCAAAAGCAAATGATAAGCAACTGTAAACAGCCAATGAACTCTCTCCTAAGATCACAGTCAATCAGATCTGAATCAAGGGCTACAGGATGATTATTTCACTCATGCAAAGGAAAACTGTAAATGACGTAAAAACACATAAAAACAATCACAGTCTTTTTGTACAAAAGGAGGCGGAATCTAAGCAAAGAAAAGGAGTTATTAGACTGGTACCTATGCTGGTTAAAGGCTGCAAAAAACAGAGATCAAAATAGGGCAATAGACAGCAGAGAACCCCAGCTGCTCAAGGCTAAACTGGTTCAGTGCAAGTCCAACACTGTGGGTTTGACATTCAGCGCAGGTAGCCTTCACGGGACCTGCGTTGAAATGCAAACTGCCTTCACAGTGTCTGCGCTGAAGGAGAAACTCTCGTTTCCCCTGGGTTCTGGGTCACAAAATGCTCAAAAATCAACTATTTCAGGCCAAATCAGAAACACAAGTAAGGTATAATCAGAGGGATGCTTTGAGAGGGTACTAAAGACTATCACAAAGGATCGTCAAGTCATTTGTGAGTCCATTGTTCAGATCATAGACCAAATCCAGTGAAGGATCAAGGCAGCAACAGTCTACTTTGCAGAAGCAGTTCGATTGTTGCTGTTGAGTCTATGAAGCAAACAATGATGTAAACACAAATAAAATGACTAAAGCAATCTCCCCAGTGGAGACGCCAATTTGTTGTGGGGAAAAATGCCTATGCAGGACGATCCTATCCACCTAAAGTGTGACAGTGCCTTAGCAACAAACAGATACAGCTATTCTGGTTTCTTCCTTTATGAAATGTGAAAGAGGGGAGATCGATAGACTTACCGTTGTCTTCCGTTTGTCCCTCGATCTAGATCCTTTTCTCTTTGGGTGTTCACAGCTACTTGCCTCCTCGTTTGCTCAAGAGAACAGCTACTTGATTCCCACAAGATCATAAGAGAACAACTACCTGTGACAAGAGAACAGCTACTTGCGACAAGAGAAGAACACAACACAAAGGCAAATATTCATATTCATAAATGATTTAGGATTAGAAGTAAATCAAATACACTAATGCAATCATATAAATACACCAGTATATAGGAGAAAACCAAGATAGCTTTATTGATTGATAACAAGGTTCAGGAAGAGATACAACCCAGAGGGCTCCAATCCAGCATCTCCTTCCCAGCAGAATGGAATTCCTTCTTCAGCTCCCTTCAAAGCATTAAGCACCCAATGGTTCCAGTCTCAAACCAACAACAATTCTTTGCATTCACCAAATTCCAGCCTCTAGATCTCATGGAGGTGAGATCCATATATAGATGTTTGGAGAGAGGATGAGTCAGCTTGAGATCTGACTAGTGTCCTCTCCCTCTGTCAGTTCTTGAGTCCACTTGGAGGTTCTTGCTTCCACTTGGAGATTTGGAACCTCTTACTCATCACCAGTCGAATTCCTTGAGGCAAGTGTCATTTTGGAAGCTTCTTGGCTTCTGACACCTTGAGGAATGAGTCTGCCACATGTCCAAACTCGCTCAGTGCAGGTAGCTAGTGTTGGAGTTGACATTCAACGCAGGTAGCCAGTGTAGCAGTTGACATTCAGCGCAGATGCTCAGTGGAGCAGTTGACATGATCCTGAATTGACTTGTTTTTGAGTGGTTTCAGGTGGAGAACTTCTGTGAATTGCTGTGGTTAGTTAGCCTTGTTCCTCTAGGGGTAGGAACAACATGTTTAGGGACTTTGGATCCCTTAGATTATGGACATTTCATGCTCAATGCTGTAAGGCACAAAAATGTCTATAACACATAATGTCACTTAATTGAACTACTTCGTTAGCATGATATTCATTATAAGCCAAACATATTTGAATCCAAATCATTTAAATATATTTCTCTCGGTTGGATTAGATATATATCTTCCTAATTGAGATATAATTAGGATTTAGTTCCTTTTACTTTCATTTTAGAATAATTTTACATATAGATTAATTCTACACTCCTAGAAATCCTCTTCCTAAAGAGGAAAACTTTAGTTGTGGCTTGGTTGAGCCCCAGATCGGCTTAACGATCACTTTCTTGCCTAATCAGCTAGAAGGTTGATCTGATGTCTCTTCTCCAGTGGTAGAATAAATTCATATTATAAGCCATTGGAGCTTAAGAGAAGGTAAATGGACCTAGTTAAACCAATCAGAACCACCATTCCAAACGGAAAAGGAGTTGCTTCAAGATCGAGACTAGGTGGTCGCCCCTATGGTGTTCTTGTAGCGAATTTCAAGGCATCAACAGGTCCTTACACCATTACCACGGGAGATAATAATTTGGAGCAAATAATTCCCCCATTCCCTGGCCGACTCCTAGTATTCAATGTGGACCACCTTCGACCATACTTCCCACCATTACTAGACACATCAAAAATTGGAGAACAACTCACACCAACAAAGTTAAATCCAGACTACATGGAACATGCCACAAGTGATTAGATTATGGAAACATAGGTCAAGAACACTTTCCAGTAGAAGATCCAAATGTATCAAGTCGTTGAATCTGGCCAAATCCTGCACTAAGGTAAGTGGCTCACCAAGAACCAAGTTCAACAGAAGCTTCCCCATCTCATCGAGGCACTGAATGCAATGGGGACCATTGCTTCCTAAGGGGGTAAAAATGATCCAAGTGGATGTTGGTGGCCACCTGCCTATTCCACTAGGACCCCCATCACTGTCTCTTTCAGTTTTCAGGTTTCCTTAATTGTATCACAATTTCCTATTTTTGGAAGTTTTTCCAGTCCTAAACTTCCGGAGCTGCTTTGACGCCCTAAAAAATGTTTATTTGTTTTTTCTTCAAAAAACTGCAACCAACAAGAATCGATGAGGAGTGTTGGATGATCAGAAGTTGTATTCCTCGAATACATATTTCTAATGAGGTATTGTGTGCATCAAATGGAGATCGTATGCCAAAGCTATGACCCTGACAAATCGATGTACCAATTTACCCAGATGGGGCTCATAGTTTTAGTGATTCATCTCCTAGGGTTAGGGTTTTCGATGTTTAGAGTTTTACATTGTTTTTCAATAATAAATAGGCCTTTGAGCCTCATTATAACACATTTCATAAGCATGTATCCACCACATCTCTTCTAAAAGATAGGCTACCATCGCCCGAGATAGTCTTATTTCCATTTCGTTTGTAAGCCTATTTGAGTATTTGATATTAATGAAATGAAGTTTTATTTCAATTTCATCATTTTACTTATGGTTATATCTATAATTTTTTGTGTTCTTTTTTATGTTCGGATCAGTGGTATCACTACAGTCTGCTCTTTCTCTATTTTTCTTTACATGTCCCCAACGAGGTTAGGGTATAAGGAGTTCGGGCTTGATATGGTTGAACCGGTGCAAGATCAACCTCGCAAACCTCGACGACCTCCCATTTCATAAGAAAAGAGAGATAAGGGGGCACAAGATCCTTTCAAAATGTTGCTTGAGGGAGCCCCATGAGTGACCGAGGAATGCGATGACGGATAAATTTCCCAGATGCTTCGACGACTACCCACAATTGACACATCTTCATCCAACATACACTCTAGAAGCGCCACTCCTTTTAAGGTACAAGTTAACTTCTATATTCCCATATTTGAGGGCTTAATAGATGAATACATTGTAGATATATGGTAAAATATATTTTAAGGGGACTTTTCCAATCGGGAAAATATTACTTTTGCACTTCTCAATGCAACCCCACATGTCAAGGATTAGTGGGAAACCTGATGTGAATGGAAGGACGAGAGTGAACTGTCATTGTTTTCAACCACACCTAATTGGGATTATTTCTAAGACTCCATCAAGGGACAATATTACCCTGCTGGGAGATATGAAGATAAATACATAAAGTTGACCACACTATGGCAGGGAAGGGGCCAAGATGTGCCGGAGTTTACGAATGTTTTTCATACCCTTCACACGAAGTTGGGTATTAAGGATTCTGAGAAATATTTGGTACTCAAGTACCGTGACTGCCTACACATGTACATCCAGGATGAGATGGAGTTCCTAGAAATCTCCTTGTTCGGCATGGAATACCTATACATTGTCAAGATCAAGCATAAGTTTAAACATCTACGAATCCTAATTAAGGGAAAAGTGTCCCCGAACCAGAAAATAAAGGGCAAAGCCAAGGCGGGTTGACCCAAGACAACCCATTGAAGCTGCATGAAAATAAAAACATCACAAAGTCAAGGAAGGACATAGGAAAGTGGTGTTAGTTCCAAAAGAGCCCCACTCATAACACAAGTGAGTGTTAGGCCAAGCAGACGTTGGTGGCCAAGTTGAAGTATTGAGAATCAGATACATGTTCTGACTCTTAGTCAAAACCCAACAAGAGGAATGATCAAGGGAAGTATATTATTGATGCAAAGCGCAACACCACTCTTACCACCACCAAGATCCATAAGGATCCCGAAGATCCATAAGAAGGGGAGTGTCTCTTCCGCTCACAAATGTGGGTGAAGGGTTCACCACTGCAATTCATTGTCAACAGTGGGATCCAAAAGAACGTCATTTCAGCAGAGGTCATGAAGTGGCTAGGCCTACCGACCACACCATACTTGTAATCGTACAACATCAGGTGGCTTCACCAAGGATGAGATCTTTGAGTTAGCCAATAGTGTTGCCTTCCCTACATCATCAAGCCCTTCACAAATGAGGTATTGTGTCATGTTTCTCCTCTTGATGTTTGTGATGTATTATTAGGACAACCATACTTGTGGAAGTGACATGTTGTATATGAGTCGAGACCTCACTCTATTATTATTTATTTGGGTAATATGTTATACAGGATATCGGACGTAGCCCCACCTACCACCACCTCTTTGATCTCTACTAAGAAATGCAGTAAGATCATATCATAGATTAGGAAATTTATTTTCTTCCTGGTTTGCTCATAAAGTAAGGGGAGGAGCGTAGCCACATCCATTGCCCCCGAGAAGAGTTCCTCCATGTAGAAGAAGCAAGTGGATACGATTGTGGAAGAAAATAGGGATATCTTCTCCTTACCCATAAGGGTACTCTTGCAATGTCAGGTCAAGCATTTTTTTAGTCTGAACCTCAGATCACCTCTACCCAATGAGCCAAAATATCATCGCTACATTATCAAATATGCCAAGTACAATCTGCGACATGATCAACATAGGGTGCCACATAAGTTTCAGGTGGGTGAGAAATTTTGGTTTCATTTGCAAAAATAACAGCTTAGTAGAGCCCATCAGAATCTCATACCACTCTGATATGTTCTTTACACCATTACCAAGGGTATTGGATATAATGCTTTGGAGTGAAATATTCCCCCATTCCTTGGCCTACATCCCGTATTCAATGTGGACCACCTTGGAACATACTTCCCACCATTACTGGACACATCAGACATTGCAGAACAACTCACACCAACATAGTTAAACCCAGAATAAATAGAACATTCCACAACTAATAGGATTATGGACACATAGGTGAAGAACAATCACCAAAAGAAGATCAAACTATATCGGGTTGTCAAAGCTCGCCAACTCCTACACCAAGTCATGTGGCTCACCATGGACCAAGTTCAGCATAAGTTTCGCCATCTCATGGAGGCACTCAACACAATGGGGACAATTGATTCCTAACATGGGAGGAATGATCCAAGTGGATTTTGGTGGTCACCCACCTATTCCACTAAGACCACTGCCACTGTCTCTTCAGTTTTTCAATTTCCTTAGTTGTACCACAATTTACTATTTTTGGCAGTTTTTCGGTTCTTGAACTTTCGGAGTCGTTTTGAGGCCCTAAATGAAGATTTTTGGTAAACCTAAGGCCAAAAAAAACACCCATATAGTGTTAGTTGGCCGGAAGTTGTAGTCCTCGGATAGATATTTCTAATGAGGTATTGTTTGCATCAAATGAAGATCGTATGCCAAAGTTACGACCTTGGGAAATTGATGTACCAATTTACCCAAACGAGGCCCATCGTTTTGGCACTTCATCTCTGGGGTCAGGGTTTTGGATGTTTAGCATTTCCCATTACTTCTCAACAATAAATAGGCCTTCAATCCTCATTGTATCATAGTTGAGAGGCATGTAGCTGCCACATCTCTTCTCAAAGATAAGCTACCTTCGCCCGAGCTAGTATTATTTCCATTATGTTTGTAAGCACGTTTCAGTATTCTATATTAATGAAATGAAGTGTTATTTCTACTGAATCTCTATATTTATGGTTATATTTGTAATTTTTTGTGTTCTCGTTTAAGGTCAAATTGGCGGTATTAGAGCAGTCTGCTCTTTCTCTATTTTTCTTTGCATGTTCCTAATGAGGTCGGGGTATAAGGAGTTAGGGCTCGATCTCATTGAACAACTGAAATATCAGCCTCATAAACCCCAACAATATCCCATCGCAGAAGAAAAGAAAGATGAGGGGGTAGGAGATCATTTCAATTTTTTTTTAGAGGAAGCCCTTGAGTGATGGAGGAATGTGATGATGGATTAATTTTTCCAGATCCTTCGACGGCTACCCACAAGCGACGCACCTCAATCCAACAACCACTCTGGAAGCACCCCTCCTTCTAAAGTACAAGTTAACTTTGATATTTCCATATTTGAGGGCCTGATAGATGTAGACGATGTAGATAAATGGTTAAATATGTTGGAAGGATATTTTTTAGTTCATGACTTTTCCAATCAGGAACATATTACTTTTGGACTTCTCAAAGCCACCCCACACATCAAGGACTAGTGGGAAACCTACTGTGAACAAAAGGATGGGACTGAACCCTTTTTGTTTTTAGCCACACCCATTTGGAATTGTTTCCAAGATTCCATTAAGGGACAATGTTACCCTGTCAGGAGCTACAAAGATAAATACATAAAGTGGACCATGATATAGCAGGGAAGGGACTAAGATGTGCTGGAGTTTACCAATTTTTTTCATACCCTTCACATGAATTTGGGCATCAAGGATTCTGAGAAACATTTGGTACTCAAGTACCGCAACTTCCTACATAGGTATATAGAGGAAGAGATGGAGTTCCTGGACACCTCCTCCTTTGGCATGGCATGCTGATACACTGTCATGATCGAAATGAAGGTTAAATCAAAGAAGCGAGACTTTGGATATGGTAATCCTAAGTAGGGGAAAGGCGGCCCCAAACCGGAGAATAAAGGACAATTCCAAGGTGGGGTGACCCAAGACAACCCACTGAAGCTGCAAGAAAATAACAACACCATGAAGTCAAAGAAGGACATACAAAAGTGGTGTTAGTTCCACAAGAGTCCCACTCACAACACAAGTGAGTGTCGGACCAAGAAGTCACTGGGGGCCAAGTTGAAGGCTTTAGAATCAAATGCATGTTTCGACTCTGAGTCAGAACCAAACAGGAGGAATGACAAAGGGAGGCAGATTATTGATGCGGAACCCAGTGCCACTATTGCAAGATCAAAGATCCAGAAGGAGCTCAAAGATCTGGAAGAGGGGGATTGTCTCTTTCACTCAAAGATGTGGGTGAAGGGTTCACCACTGCAATTCATTGTTGAGAGTGTGAGCCAAAATAACCTCATTTCAGTAGAGTTCATGATTCAGTTAGGCCTACCGACCACACCACACCCACTCCCCCACAACATCAGGTGGCTTCACCAAGGACGAGATCTCCGAGTTAGAAAAGAGTGTCACCTTCCCTAAACCATCAATCACTTCACAGATGAGGTATTCTGTGATGTTACTCCTCTTATCATTTGTGATGTATTATTAAGAAAAACATACTTGTGGAAGTGGCATGTTGTAAATGGGTCAAAACCTCACTCTATTATTATTTCTTTAGGTATTACGTTATACAAGATACCTTAGGTAGCCCCACCTACCACCAAATCTTTGATCTTTGCAAAGAAATCCAGTAAGATCATGTCCCAGACTAGGAAATTTATTTTATTTCTATTTCACTCACAAAGTAAGGGGAGGAGCATAGCCACATCCTTGGGCCCCACAAAGGATTCCTCCATGCAATATAAGCAGGTGGATATGGTCGTGGAAGAAAACAGGGACATCTTCTCATCACCCACATGGGTACCCTTTCAGTGTCATGTCAAGCATTCATTCAATCTAACTCCCAGAGCACTACCACTCCACTATGGAAAATTCCAAGTACAAGAAGTGACATGATCAACTTTGGGTGCCACATAAGTTTCAAATGGGTGACAAAGTTTGGTTTCATTTGTAGAAAGAACACCTTACCAGAGCCCATCGGAAGCTCAGACCACTCTGATATGGTTCTTACACCATTACGAAGGCTGTGGAAGACAACGATTTGGAGCGATGCATTCCCCCATTCCTTGGCCTACACCCAGTATTGAATGTGGACTTCCTTTAACCATACTTCCACCTTTACTGGACATATTAGACATGGTAGAACAACTCACACTAATAGAGTTAAACCCAAACTACATGGATTAGGCCATAAATGATCGAATCAGGGATGCACAGGCCAAGAACACTCGTTGGAAGAAGATTCAACTATATCGGATTGTCAAAGCTGACCAACTCTTGTACCAAGGCAAGTGACTCACTAGGGACCAAGTTCATCAAAAGTTTCCCCATCTCATGGAGGCACTCAATGCAATGGGGACCATTGCTTCCTAAGTGGGGAGGAATGATCCAGACGGATGTTGGTGTCCACCCACCTATTCCACGAGGACCTCTACCACTGTCTCTTTCAGTTTTTCAGTTTCCTTAATTGTAGCACAATTTACTATTCTTGGTAACTTTTTGACTGCTAAACTTTTGAATCCATTTTGAGGCCCTAAATGGTGTTTTTTTTGTGCAAAACGGGTCCGACAATTGTAATAGCCTAGTGTTGGCTAGTTGGAAGTTGTATTCCTAAGATAGATCTTTCTAACGAGGTATTTTGCACGTAAAACAAAGATGGTATGCCAAAGTTACTACCCCGGGAAATTGATGTACCAATTTACCCAAATGGGGCCCATAGTTTTAGTGCTTCATCTCCTAGGGTTAGGGTTTTGGATGTTTAGGGTTTTCCATTGTTTCTCAATAATAAATAGGCCTTCAAGCCTCATTTTAACATATTTTAGAGGCATGTAGCCATGAAATCGCTTCTTAGAGATAAGCTACCATCACCTAAGCTAGTCTTATTTCCATTCTATATGTATTCATATTTTAGTATTTGATATTAATCAAATGAAGTGTTATTTTTGTTGCATCTTTGTATTTAAGGTTATATATATAATTTTTTGTGTTTTTGTTTCAGTTCAGATCAGTGGTATCAGAGCAGTTTGCTCTTTCTATGTTTTTCTTTTCATGTCCCCAACGATGTTAGGGTATAAGGAGTTAGGGCTTCGTCTAGTTAAACCGTTGCAAGATCAACCTCACAAACCTTGATGACCTCCCATGGCAGTAGAAAATAAATATGAGGGTGTAGGAGATCCTTTCAAAATGTTTCTTGAGGAAGCCATCGAGCCATAAATGAATGCGATGATGGATAACTTTGCCCAAATCCTTGAACGACTACTCACAGGTGACGCATCTTCATCTAACAGACACTCTAGAAGCACCACTCCTTTTAAGGTACAATTAAACTTTGATATTCCCATATTTGAGGGCTTGATAGATGCAAACGCCATAGATAAATGGTTAAATTTGTTGGAAGGAAAATTTTTAGTTCATGACTCTTCCAATTGGGAAAAAATACTTTTGCAGTTCTCAAAGGCACCCCACACGTTAAGGACTGGTGGGAAACCTATTGTTAACAAAATGATGAGAGTGAACCCTCATTGTTTTTAGCCACACCCACTTGGGATTCTTTCAAAGATGCCATCAAGGGACAATATTACCCTATCGGGAGCTATGTAGATAAATACATAAAATGGACCACGCTATGGCAGAGAAGGGACCAAGATGTGCCAAATCTTACCAATGTTTTTCATACCCTTCGCATGAAGTTAGGTATTAAGGATTCTAAGAAACATTTGGTACTCAACTATCGTGACTACCTACATAGGTACATCTAGGATGAGATAGAATCACCAAACATCTCCTCACCCGACACAACATACCGATACGCTGTCAAGATTTAGCATAATTTTAAACAAAAGAAGTGAGACTTTGGATCTTCGAATCCTAAGCAAGGGAAAGTTTCCCCCAAACCAGAGAACAAAGGACAAAGCCAAGGCGGGGTGACCGAAGACAACCAGTCGAAGCCAAAATAAAATAAAAAAACCACGAAGTCAAAGAAAGACATGTGAAAGTTGTGTGAGTTCCATAAGATCCACACTCACAACACAAGTGAGTGTTAGGCCAAGCAGGCATTGGTGGCCGAGTTGGAGGCTTTCGAATGGGATGCATGTTCTAACTCTGAGTCAGAACCCAACAATAGGAATCGTAAATGGAAGTATATTATTGATTCATAGCCCAATTTCATTATTACCACCACCAAGATCCAGAAGGAGCCTGAAGATACAGAGGAGGGGGAGTGTATCTTCCACTCATAGATGTGGGTGAAGTGTTCACTGATGCAATTCATTATCGACAGTGGAGCCAAAAGAACCTCATTTCAGTAGAGATCGTGAAGTGGTTGGGACTACCTAACCCGTAACTATATAACATAGGGTGGCTTCACCAAGGACAAGATCTCTAAGTTAGCCGGCAGTGTCGCCTACCCTCAAAATCAAGCCCTTCATAGAAGAGGTATTATGTGATGTTGCTCCTCTTGGTGTTTGTGATGTATTATTAGGACAACCATACTTGTGGAAGTGACACACTATATATGAGTCAAGACCTCACTCTGTTATTATTTATTTGGGTAATATGTTATACAGGATACCAAAGCTAGCCCCACATACCACCACCGCTTTCAACTCTGCTAAGAAATGAAATAAGATCATGTCCCAAACTACGAAAATTATTTTCTTTCTATTTCACTCACAAAGTAAGGGGAAGAGTGTAGCCACATCCATGGCCCCCAGGAAGGGTTCATCCATGCAACAGAAGCAGGTTGATATGGTCATAGAATAAAATAGGGACATATTCTCCTCACCCACAAGGGTACCCTTGCACTGTGAGGTTAATCATTCATTGGATCTAACTCCCATAGAAACTCTACTAAATGGGCCAAAATATCACCGCTCCATTATGGAAAATTCCAGGTACAAGCAGTGACATGATCAACATTGGGTGCCACACAAGTTTCAGGTGGGAAATAAAGTTTGGTTTCATTTGCGGAAAGAACGCCTTACTAGAGCCCATCAAAAGTTCAGACCACTCTGATATGGTCCTTACACTATTACCAAGGCTATGGGAGATAATGCTTTTGAGTGAAACATTCCCCCATTCCTTGGCCTACACCCAGTATTCAATGTGGACCACCATGGACCATACTTCCCACCATTACTGGACACATCAAACATTGCAGAACAACTCACACCAACAGAGTTAAACACAGAATACATGGAACATGCCACAACTAATCATATTATGGACACATAGGTGAAGAACACTTGCCATCAAAAGATCCAACTATATCGGGTTGTCAAAGCTAGACAACTCCTGTAACAAGGCCAGTGGCTCATGAGGGACCAAGTTTAGCAGAATTTTTCCCTTGTCATGGAGGGACTCAATGCAATGGGGACCATTGCTTCCTAAGGGTCGAGATATGATCCAAGTGGATGTTGGTGGCCACCCTCGTATTCCACTAGGACTGCCACTAGTGTCTTTTTTAGTTTTTTAGTTTCCTTAATTGTAGCATAATTTACTATTTTTGGAAGTTTTTTTGGTCCTAGACTTCCGGAGTCGTTTTGAGACCCTAAATGATGTTTCTTTGAAAAACTATGGCTAACAAGGCATGCTAAGTAGTGTTGGCCGATCAGAAGTTGTATTCCTCAAATATATCTTTTGAACGAGGTATTCTACACATCAAATGAAGATTTATGCCAAAATTACAACCCCAAGAAATTGATGTACCAATTTATGAACACGGGGCCCATAGTTTTGGTGCTTCATCTCCTTAGGTAAAGGTTTTGGATGTTTAGGGTTTTCCGTTATTTCTTAATAATAAATAAGACTTCAAGCCTCATTGTAACACAGTTCAGAAGCATGTAGCCACCACATCTCTTCTTAGAGATAAGTTACCATCGCCTAAGCTAGTCTTATTTCCATTATGTTTGTAAGCATATTTCAATATTTGATATTAATGAAATGAACTATTATTTTTGCTGCATATCTATGTTTATGGTTATATCTATAATTTGTTGAATTCATGTTTAAGTTCATATCTGTGGTATAAGAGCAGCCTGCTCTTTCTCTATTTTTCTTTATATCTCCCCAACAAGGTCAAGGTATAATTAGTTAGGGCTCGATCTGATTGAACCATTACAAGATTAGTCTCGCAAACCCCGATGACCTCCCATGACGGAAGAAAAGAAAGATGAGGGGCAGGTGATCCTTTCAAAATGTTGCTCGAGGAAGCCCTCAAGAGATAGAGGAATATGATGATGGATTACTTTGTCCATGTGCTTCGATGGATACCCATAACCGATGCATCTTCATCAAACCACCACTCCTGAAGCGCCACTCCTTTTAAGGTACAAGTTACTTCGATATTGCCATATTTGAGGGCCTGATAGATGCAGACATTGTAGATAAATGGTTTAAATTTATTGGAAGGATATTTTTTAGTTCATGAGTTTTCCAATAATGAAAATGTTACTTTCTCACTTGTCAATGCCACCCCACATGTCAAGGACTAGTGGGAAACCTATTGTGAACAAAAGGATGAGAGTGAACCCTCACTGTTTTTAGCCACACCCACTTGGGATTCTTTTTGAGAATCCATCAAGGGACAATATTACCTTTTCGGGAGCTATGAAGATATATACATAAAGGGGACCATCCTACGGAAGGGTAGGGATCAGGACGGGTTGGAGTTTACCAATTTTTTTCATACCCTTCACACAAAGTTGGGTATCAAGGATTCTGAGAAACATTTGGTACTCAAGTACTGCGTCTTCCTACAAAGGTACATTGTAGTATACCTAGGGGGGATAATATGGGGTACAAAGGGAGGTACCCAATGGAATAATAATGGGATGGACAATAATAATAAATAAGGTGGTTAACCCGTATCATGTAAGGGACCACAAGTAGATAGTAATAATGTAATAAGCCCATGGTATTAGTTAGATGGTATTGAGGGAACCATGGTAATGGCCCATGGTATTGTATGTATGAGGCCTATATAGAGGTTAGAGACTCCACATTGAGAGATGTCAAGGAATATTGTATGAATAGGCATATGGCTTGTGGAGTGTTCTCCTTCCTTAAGGAGTGAATGTATGGTGTTGCCCTACCTTAAGGGTTTGATATCAATAAAGAAGTATTTCTATCTATATCTAGATCTTGTTATTTCTGGTGAATATTTGCAGTAATTGGGTATATTGGTATTATTTTCCTATATTTTCAGATTAGATCTATAACAAGTGGTATCAGAGCACTTTCTTAGGCAAAAGTGGAGAATTTTTATTTTTATTTTTTGCAGGCACTTTCTAGGGCGGCGAGTTTTCAGATCATATCTATATGTTTTAGGGAAAAATATGCAAAATATAATTGTATATATGGATTCTTTGTGAAAATTACCCAAGTTCAAAAAAAAAATCGGCCAAATCGGAGTCTGTATGAAGGAGATATCGCTGATCTAAAAATCAGTGGTGTTGCAGACATTTTTTAGGGCAACGAGTTTACAGATCATATCTGTACGTTTTTATGCAAAATTTTTAAAATCTAATTGCATATCTGGATTTTTTGTGAAAAAATACCCGATTTAAAAAAAAAAAAGTCAGCCGAATCAGAGTCTGGATGAGGGAGATATTACTGATTTAAAAAGCAGTTGGAGTGCAGACATTTTTTTGGGGCAGCGAGTTTCCGGCGCATATCTGGACATCCTGGTGTAAAATTTGAAGAATCTAATTGCAGATCTAGATTTCTTGTGAAAAAATACCCAAGTTAAAAAAAACAATCAGTCGAATTGGAGTCTGGATGAGGGAGATATCGCTAATTTAAAATCAACACTTTTTTCATAAATTTTTTGTGACGGCAAGCCTAGATCAGAATTTATACAAATTTGATGGCTCTGATCCAGAAATATGGGTAGAACTTATGGAAGAATATTTCTTTCTGGAGTGCATCGTAGATGATGGAACTAAATTAAGTTTGGGAAACCTTTACTTCAACCAAGAAACATGACAATGGTGGCAGGGGCATTCTACATGTTATCCAAGGACAATTACTTGGCAGATGTTCGCAAAATCCATTTGTGACCGCTTTAACCCTAAATCTAATTTTTTGGGACCTCTTACTAAGCTCAGACAGACAGGCACAACACCTAGCAAAGATTTTATTTTTGCAAGAAAGAAAGAAACCAAGAAACCTAAAGGGTTATTTTCTACTGGCATCTCCTTATTGCAGGTTCATGGATTGATTCAGAAGGAGAAGATCATTGTGTCTATAAATCCTAGTTGCAAGCATAATTTTATCAATGTTAATTTGGCAAAAAAATTGCAAGTTCCAGCAAAATACATTGAAAACATACAGGTTGATAATGAGGATGTTCAAGTTTATAAAGATTTGAAGCTTTCTATGGATAAGTATGTGTTGCATTGTGACTTTTATACTTCAGATATGGATAACATGGATGTTGTTTTGGGATATCATTAGATGGAATCTGTGGGTATTGTCAATATTAATGTGTAAAAGAAATTCCTGAAGCTCTGGTATAAAAAGAAGAAAATTACATTGTAGGATATTTCCATTAAGACCCAAGCAGAGACTATGGAGGCAGAAGCACGAAGCTCTAATGACACTTACACATCAGATGATTAGCCTTTGATGGTTGACAATCAAACACAAACAAACGTGGAAGCAGAAAAGGTTACAGGTACTGATACATCAAAGGAGGACTCAGTGGTTGAAGTAATATTGGAATATAAGAAACAACAACAGGCACCACATGTACCAGATACCAATTAGGCTCCATTAGGTGGTGAATTAAAGAAAGATACATCGTTGGTTAACACTTCAGCATATCACCACCCACATCACCCCGCAAGAAAACAACCAACAAGATGGCAATGAATTAGCCACAAGGACAACAACCTCCACATGACAGATAGAGAGGAGCGAAGATCCACCTACTACACATCAACACAAAAGTACGACCAAAGTCAACTTCCATCTCAAGCGAGCGAGGCACCAACGAGATCGAGGGTTTACCTTTCTCTTGGATGGCTAAATACACATGGATGGTACCAATGGACTACTCTTTTGAGTAGATCTTATTATTTGTGTTCTTCCCATGTTTCGAGGACGAAACATGTTAAGGGGGGTGGAATGTAGTATACTTAGGGGGGATAATATGGGGTACAAAGGGAGGTACCCAATGGAATAATAACGAGATGGGCAATAGTAATAAATAAGGTAGTTAACCTGTATCATGTAAGGGACCACAAGTAGTTAGTAATAATGTAATAATCCCATGGTATTAGTTAGATGGTATTGAGGGAACCATGGTAATGACCCATGGTATTGTATGTATGAGGCCTATATAGAGGTTAGAGACTCCACATTGAGAGATGTCAAGGAATATTGTATGAACAGGCATATGGCTTGTGGAGTGTTCTCCTTCCTTAAGGACTGAATGTACGGTGTTGCCCTACCTTAAGGGTTTGATACCAATAAAGAAGTATTTCTATCTATATTTAGATCTTGTTATTTCTAGTGATTATTTGCATTTATTGGGTATATTGGTATTATTTTCTTATATTTTCATATCAGATCTATAACATACATCTAGGACGAGATGGAGTTTCTGGACATATCCTCACTCAGCATGGCATACCGACGCGTTGTAAAGATCAAGAAGATGTTTAAACAAAATATGAAAGACTTTGGATCTGTGAATCCTAAGCATGGGAAAGGTGGCACCAAACTGGAGAACAAAGGGCAAAGCCAAGGTGGGGTGACCCAAGACAACCCATCGAAGCCGTAATAAATGAAAAACACCATGAAGTCAAAGAAGCACATAGGAAAGTTGTGTGAGTTGCATAAGAGCCCCACTCACAACACAATTGAGTGTCGGTCCAAGTAGTCATTGGTGGTTGAGTTGAAGGCTTGAGAATGAGGTGTATGTTGTGAATCTAGGTCAAAACCGAACAAGAGGAATAACAAAGGGAAGCATATTATTGATGTGGATCCCAATGCCACTGTTGCCACCACGAATATCCAAAAGGATCCCAAAGATCTAGAGGAGGGGGAGTGTCTCTTCCACTCACAGATGTAGGTGAAGGGTTCACCACTACAATTCATTGTCGATAGTGGGAGACAAAAGAACCTCATTTTAGAAGAGCTCGAGAAGCAGTTGGTCCTATAGACCACACCACACCTGCAGTAAAACAACATCAGGTCACTTCACCAAGGACGAGATCTCTGAGTTAGCCAGTAGTGGTGCCTTCCCTATAGCATCAATCCCTTCACAGATGAGGTTTTGTGTAATGTTTCTCCTCTTGACATTTTTGATGTATTATTTGGACAACCATAATTGCGGAAACGACATGCTATATACGATTCAATACCTCACTTTGTTATTATTTCTTTGGGTAATATGTTATATAGGATATCGCAGGTAGCCCTACCTACTGCCACCTCTTTGATCTCTACTAAGAAATGCAGTAAAATCATCTCCTAGACTAGGAAATTTATTTTATTTCTCGTGCGCTCACAAAGTAAGGGGAAGAGCGTAGCCATATCCATGACACTCGAGAAGGGTTGCCTCATGTACTAGAAGTAAGGTGATACATTTGTGGAAGAAAACAGGGACTTGTTCTCCTCACCCACAAGGGTACCCTTGCACTATCAGGTCAAGCATTCATTTGATTTGATTCCCAGTGCACCTCTACCCAACGGGTTGAAATAGCATCACTCCATTATGGAAAATACCAAGTACAAGCAATGACATGATTAACATTGGTTTCCACACAAGTTTCAGGTGGGCTACAAAGTTTGGTTTCATTTGTAAAAAGAATGCCTTATTAGAGCCCATCAGAAGCTTAGACCACTCCGATATAATCCTTACACCATTACCAAGGTTGTGGGAGACAATTCTTTGTAGCGCAATATTCCCCCATTCCTTGGCCTACACCTAGTATTCAATGTGGACCACCTTTGAACATCTTCCTACCATTATTAAACACATCAGACATTGCAGAATAGCTCACACCAACAGAGTTAATCCCTCACTACATGGAATAGGCCACAACTGATCAGATTATGGACACACAGGTCAAGGACACTCGCCAACACAAGATCCAACTATATCGGGTTGTCAAAGCATGCCAACTCATCCACCCAGGAAAGTGGCTCATTATGGACCAATTTCAGCAGAAGTTTCCCCATCTCATGGAGGCACTCAACACAATGAGGATCATTACTTCCTAAGGCGGGAGGAACGATCCAGGTGGCTTTTTATGGCCACCCTCCTTTTCTACTAGGACCCCCATCACTGTCTCTTTCAGTTTTTCGTTTCCTTAATTATAGCACAATTTACTATTTTTGTGAATTTTTTAGGTCCCAAACTTTCAGAGCCGTTTTGAGGCCCTAAATGATGTTGTTGTTGTTGTTTTTTTTTTAAATTGAAAATATAGGCTATCTATAAACCTCATCTAGTTTTGGTTTGTCATAAGTGTTACACAGTAATTTGTCACTGTCTCCATGTCAGTCACCCTACTGTGTCAGGAGTTCACAATAATCAAGTTCATGCCTTCTGAACTGGTCAAAAACCCACTTTCCTAAAGTTTTTGCTATCAGCGCGACTTTTGTCCAAATAACCGCGCTGATGGGCGCTCCATAACAGACCAAATGCGCTGCCAGCGCGGAAGTACACCTGTTTTCCGCGCTGATCGAATTTCATGAGCCAGCGCGTCTTGCCTTTGTATTGAGTCGCGCTGACATGGCCTTCTCAGTTATTGAGGTGCGACGTCAGCGCGCCAGTCCTGTTATAATCCGCGCTGATCCAGTTTTGGCGAATTTGTTCCAACAGCCAGCCTTCCAGATAACTCCAGACTTGGTTGTTGGCCTTGTGAGTATCGACTCCCTTCTATGGCATGTCTGTTCGACCCTTTGCAACTACTTCCCTTGAAGATAAGCTCATCCTTCCACCCTTCATGGAGACTCCTTCTCCTATATAAACTTCCACCATTACCATGAGCAGGGAGTTTGGAATAGCTTGGATTGTGTAGAGCTTATAGTGCTCAGATTGCTGCTACTATAGGTATCTGGTGTGATAAGTGTGGAAGTGCATGATAGCTTAGGGAAGGTTGTGTTGTGTTGCTTGTGTGAGAGAGAGAGTTTCTTGTCTTGGGAGAATCATTTCCAAAGGTGAATGCTTGAGACACTTGCTGACTAGCCCCTCCTGAGAAGGTTACCGACGTCAGAACATTTGGTTGTACTCTTCTCTTCTTGATTAATAATAGATGACTACTATTATTGTTCCATTCTCATTTGTCTATGCAATGGTTAAATGTGAATTACATCTTTTCTGACTGATGTATGGTTGCTTTTATTAGATTTCACGCTTGTGTTTGTTCCCTCTTCGTGTGTGCAGGTGTCTATTCGCGGAGATTGCGGAGGATCGTGACCAGCCAAAGCGAAGGAGTGAAGGTGGCATCTCTTCATCAAACAACAGCGCTGGAATCCAAGTAGGTGCTCTTTACCTCTTGTTTAATTGCAATTAGGAACATGCATAGTAGCATTGACTGATTGTTGCTAGACCCTTGCTGGGCTAGTAGGGATCGCCTCTATCCGTAGAGGGGATTTACCTCTCCAACAATAAGTTTTAGTCGTCAGATAGATCTTTCTAACGAGGTATTTTGTGCATCAAACGAAGATTGTAAACCAAAGTTATGACCTAAGGAAATTGATGTAGAAATTTACCCGAACAGGGCCCATAGTTTTAGCGCTTCATCTTCTTAGGTTAGGGTTTTGGATGTTTAGGGTTTTCCATTGTTTCTTAATAATAAATAGGCCTTCAAGCCTCATTGTAACACATCTTAAAGGCATGTAGCTACCACATCTCTTCTCAGAGTTAAACTACCATCGCTCGAGGTAGTCTTATTTCCATTATGATTGTAAGCATATTGCAGTATTTGATATTAATGAAATGAAGTTTTATTTCTCCTCCATCTCTTTATTTATGGTTATATCTATAATTTGTTTCATTCCTATTTAAGTTCAGATCAGTGGTACAAGAATAGTTTTCTATTTCTCTATTTTTCTTTGCATGTCCCCAATAAGGTCAGGGTATAAGGAGTTAGGGCTTGATCTGGTTGAACTGTTTCAAGGTAAGCTTCGCAAAAGCTGACGATCTCCATGGTGGAATAAAAAAAGAGGAGGGGGTAGGAGATCCTTTCAAAATGTTACTCGAGGAAACCCTCGAACGATAGAGGAACGCGATGTTAGATAAATTTTCCCAGATCCTTCGACGACTACACACATGCGACACATCTTCATCCAATAGCCACTATGGAAGCACAACTACTTTTAAGGTACACATTAACTTCAATATTCCCATATTTGAGGGGCTGCTAGATACAGGCACCATAGATAAATGGTTAGATATGTTGGAAGGATATTTTTTAGTTCATGACTTTTCCTTTTTCACTTCTCAAAGTCGCCCCACACATAGGGGATTGGTGGGAAACTTATTATGAATGAAAGGACAAGAGTGAACCCTCATTATTTTTAGCCACACCCACTTGGGATTCTTTCCGAGACAACATAAAGGGACAATATTACCCTGTCGGGGGCTATGAATATAAATACATAAAGTGGACCACGCTATGGCAGGGAAGGGACCAATATGTTTTGGAGTTAACCAATTTTTTTCATACCCTTCGCACGAAGTTGGGTATCAAGGATTCTGAGAAACATTTGGTAATCAAGTATCATGTTTTCCTACATAGGTACATTGAGGATGAGATGGAGTTCCTAGAAATATCTTCTCTTGGTAGGACATACCAATACGATGTCAAGATCGAACAGAAGTTTAAACAAACTAAGCAAGACATTGGATCTGCGAATCCTAAGTAGGGGAAAGGTGCCCCAAAACCAGAGAACAAAGGACAAAGCCAAGGCAGGGTGACCCAAGACAACCAGTTGAAGCTGCAAGAAAATAACGACACCAAGAAGTCGATGAAGGACATAGGGAAAGTGGTGTGAGTTCTGTAAGAGCCCTACTCACAAGACAAGTGAGTGTCGGGGCAAGCAATCATTGGTGGCCTAGTTGAAGGCTTTAGAATCATATGCATGTTCTGACTCTAAGTCAGAAACCAACATGAGGAATGATAAAGGGAAGAATATTTTTGATGTGGAGCCCAACGTCAGTGTTGCCACTAGCAAGATCTAGAAGGCGCCTGAAGATCCAGAGGAGGGGGAGTGTCTGTGCCACTCATAGATGTTGATGAATGGTTCAACGTTGAAATTCATTATTGACAATGGGAGCCAAAAGAACCTCATTTCAGCAGAGCTCGTGAAGTGGTTGTGCCTATTGACCACACCACACTCACAATCGTACAACATCAAGTGGCTTCACCAAGGACGAGTTCTCTAAGTTAGCTAATAGTGTCGCCTTCCCTAAAGCATCTACCCTTTCACAGATGAAGGATTTTTGTGATTTTGCCCCTCGATACGTTTTTGATGTATTATTAGGACAACCATACTTGTGGAAGCGAAATGTTGTATATAAGTTGAGACCTCGCTTTATTATTATTCCTTTGTGTAATACCTTATATAGGATACCGGATGTAGCCCCACCTACCACCACCTTTTTATCTATGCTAAGAAATGCAGTAAAATCATCTCCCAGACTGGGAAATTTATTTTTTATCTGGTTCACTCACAAAGTAAGGGAAAGAGCATAGCCACATCCATGGCCCCCGAGACGGGTTACTCCATGCAGTAGAAAAAGGTGGATATGGTCATGGAAGAAAATAGGGGCATCTTCTCCTCACCCATAGGGGTACCCTTACACGATCAAGTCAAGCATTTGTTCAATCTGACTCCTAGAGAACCTCTACCCAATGGCCTGAAATATCACTGCTCCATTATGGAAAATTCCAAGTATAAGTAGTGACATGATCAACATCAGGTGCCAAATAAGTTTCAGCTGGGCGCCAAAGTTTGGTTTCATTTTCAGAAAGAACGCCTTATCAGAGTTCATCGGAAGCTCGGACCACTATGATATGGTCTTTACACCATTACCAAGGTTTTGGGAGACAATTCTTTGCAGCACAACATTTCCCCATTTCTTCGCCTACACCCATTATTCAATGTGGACCGCCTTTGACCATACTTCCCACCATTATTCGACACATCAAACACTGCAGAACGATTCACACCAACAGAGTTAAACCCAGACTACATGGAACAGGCCACAACTGATCAGATTATGGACACATAGGTAAAAAAAAATCGTCAATAGAAGATCCAACTATATTGGTATGTCAAAGAAGGCTAACTCCTCCAACAAGGCAAGTGGCTCACCAGGGACCAAGTTCTGCAGAAGTTTCCCCTTCTCATGGAGGCACTCAACGTAATGGGGATCATTGCTTCCTAAGCGGGGGGGAAATTATCCAGGTGGATGTTGGTGGCCACCTGCCTACTCCACTAGAAACCCCACCACTATCTCTTTCAGTTTTTCAATTACCTTAATTGTAACACAATTTACTATTTTTTGGCAGTTTTTCAAGGCTTGAACTTCTAGAGACATTTTGAGGCCTTAAACGGTGTTTTTTTTTGGAAAGGAAGGTCCATCAAAGGCCCTTGGTTAGTGTTGGTTAGTCAGAAGTTGTAGTCCTCAAATAAATCTTTATAACGAGGTATTATGTGCATCAAACAAAGATCGTATGGCAAAGTTACGACCTCGGGATATTGATGTACCAATTTAGCCAAACGGGGCCCATAGTTTTGGCGCTTCATCTCCTAGTGTTAGGGTTTTTTATGTTTAGGGTTTTCGATTGTTTCTCAATAATAAGTTGGCCTTTGAGCCAGTAACACAATTCAGAGGCATGTATCCACCACATCGCTTCTCAAAGACAAGCTACCATTGCCCGAGCTAGTCTTATTTTCATTCTATTTGTAAGCATATTTCAATATTTGATATTAATGAAATGAAATGTTATTGCTGCTGCATCTCTGTATTTATGGTTATATTTGTAATTTTTTGCGTTCTTGTTTAAGTTCGGATTAGTATGGTCGATGGTCGATTGATGCGTCCTAAAACTAGCTTTCCCTTTAGCTCTTTTACCATGGATTTCAAACCAAAGGCTAATATTATTTTCCAAAATGTCTCATATAGTTTGGCTAAAATGTGGCTATTCATAATGATCCTATAGTTAAAGGGAACATTTTTGTCCCCACATTTAAATATGGACAAAATAACGACTTGCATCCAAAACTTAAGAAATCCATGCTTTACTGCCAAATTAATAAGCTTGTAGATATGAGCAAGTAAGATAAACCATCTCATTTTGAAGGTTTTAACTTGATATGGTTCAATATCTTTATCTTTAGAATTAGCGAGATTTTTAATCCGACGATCCAAAAAAAATATACATATAAATGAATTATTACAATATTTATCATATCATCTCTCTCGAATTGAAATATAAATATTTATGAATAGATATGGCGAGAATGAGAAATCGTGGAGAATATTTTGTAGTTTACTAACATTTTAAAGGATGTAGATTAAGTTGTTTTTATAATTCTGATGGAGGTTTTACCATGAGATGGAGTAATAATGTAATTATGTAAGTGAAGTTAGTTTTTGGTAATGAATGTAGTTTACGTGTTTGGATATAAATTTTATTAAAATGTTTAAATCTAAGGTCTATGGTTGAAGTGGTTTGCGCAGTGTGTTAAGAAGTTCTAAACACGTATAATTTATGTTTTTGATATTGAAATTTCAAATTTTCTAAATTCACAATTCAATAGGATAGTGATCCTATATATAAAATAATTTTATAAATATAAAATTAAAATATATAGGTGTTTTTGATATTGAAATTTCAAATTTTCTAAATTCACAATTGAAAAGGATAGTGATCATATATATAAAATAATTTTATAAATATAAAATTAAAATATATAGGTGTGTGTATGAGAAAAAAAATAAATGAAAAATAATTTATTAATTTAAATTTTTTTATAATTATGATTTTTTTTTTCTCACAAAAAAATAGTTATATTAAACTTGAAACGGGGAACCAAACTACATTTCGTATATACTAAAAACATGTAGTAAGAGAAGTTTTCTAGTTTATGAACAATTAGAAGGGAAGTTGGTAAAAAATACATAAAATATGTTTAAGTTAAATGTGATAATAAACAATTCTCTTTTTTTCCTTTTTTTTTGGACTTTTTGCCAATTCTCCATGTTCGGTTAACTAAGCCAACGCCAATTCGTCTATTGATGTTCACTGTGGGGTTTCCTTACCTAAGTCTAAGGTCTTAGAAATATTTTCTCTTTCTATAACCCTCATCTTGTTTTCATTGCATGCCTTCTTTTTTTTGTTGTTTCGGCGCTTGGTTCTCTTATGATTTAGTGCCTTTTTGCATATGGGATGCATTTCCACTCTAAACTATTGCACCCCCTTCTACTTGGTTTGTAGGTTTTTTTTGGTTTCCCTTTTTTCATATTCTGAGTGGTAGGGATCATAAGGCAACCATACTTTTGTTTTTTTTTGTCTTCACTCTTTTTTTGGCATGTTGTTTTCCTATGGGAATGTGTTGTATAGGTGTCTGCTTTGGTGACATATTCAACATCTAAGTGCTTTATCTTCATAATCTGACAATTGGGCTCACTATACATTTTTATGTTTCAGCTTAATGTTATTTGGTAGACCTTTACAAAGGTCTATTTCAACACATATTATGGTGAAGTCTAGTGGTCCTGGCTTTGTTCTTTCGAGGTCAATCTTTTAAAATGTTTCAAGAGTGTTGCCAATTGCCTCTATAACATTATGGTGCCAAAAAATAAGGGGGAGGTTTGGTAGTCTAAAGTACTTGACCAACCTACATCATTATAGAGCCATCACCTACCAACATGAAAAATCCATTCATGTTTTTTGGCCATCACCTACCATCTTTCATCTGCATCTCTATCCCTACCTCCTTGACTTAAGAATGCAGAAAGGGTTAATAAAATCCATTAGAGAGCAATGCCTGAAGGAATCCCGAGGACATGATAGATCATCACCAAACAACGGCATAAGAAAACGAGCTCAAGTATTCCATTTCACTACACAGGTCATCCACCAGAGGCCATCATCTTCAGATCCATGCCTAATATACATACATATATATGAAAAAATAAAATAAGAAATAGAAAATTTAGATATAATACAAATCTTATAATTATAACATTTACATACAAATAATGTTAATATGTGTATGTAATAATCATTCTAAATAAATAAATGATTAAAAAACTATATATATTTTAATAATAGCAGTTCTAGATATATTTTAAATAATTATAATTTACACAAGATTATTTTTTATGTTTGATCAATTTTAGATGAACCTAAATTAAGTTATGATTAAAAATGTCCCTTTTAATGTTTTATAGATCTAGATAAACATAGATTTAAGTAAATCATAATTACAATGATAAATTTCAATGAATTGAGACATATTTACAATTTGTTATGTATTATTATTTCATTCTGTTATTGATTTCCTTTCAAGTTCCATATTAAGACCCATTATGAGGCCTCTACTTATGAATGTCAATATGTGCAATAAAAATATGGGCATAGAGGGTTCCCACAAAAGGTTATGTTGACTTCTCTTCCTGTCAAGGATTAGAGCCAATTTCGTACGGAATTATTTATGTTAAATTCTTTCTTTTTTTAGATCTTTTTAATTATTGTCTAATGATTAATAAATATACATTTGATAAATTATCAACCTTAATTTCATTTTTACGATTGAGTAAACATTATTAAATTGATAAAATATATATGAGATATTTGTTGATGTCATAGTAAAATTGAGTGCACAGATATATAGACATAGTCGGGGTGTCACTTTATTAATAGGCATGAATTTTCAATAAAACATGTCCTATTTTTAATATTAATTAATTAATTATTATTTATCTTTATATATTATATATTATATATAATCAAATATATAAATATATATTGTTGTACATAATAACATATATTATAAATTTTAATCCTGAAGGGAATATAATCCACTCCTATATAAAACATCAACACTTCCTCTTACTGAGGAAGGTATTCTTCGATAATGTTCTCCACTAATAGTCCCAATGACACCCAACCACTTGAGATTGTATGGGTACGAATACCACCATAGCCTCAAAACTAAGTTGTATGTATCTATGATGTTTCTCCTCATTAACGCCACATAGCTGGAAAACTTGTGTGGCCTCTTGCTCTCTCTAAAGGAGCCTCTTAGAGCTACATGTCCATATACATCCTTCAATGTACTTTGAAGCCATGCTGGCCTCTTCTTAGATTCTGGAACAACCACCCTAAGTGAGTATGTTGGCTTCATGGGCCCTTTTGGCTCTGACTAATGACCTAATGGATGTTCCATAGGTACAGAAGAACTTGAATCCACATCATTCAGACATGAATCCAATTATTTCAGCATACTTGCAATCCTTATTAGAAGGTCCATGAGAATTGTAAGGAATTGTTAACTCCCTCTTGATCCTTTTGTTCTTGTAGGAAGCATTTCAATGCCATCAAGCTAGAAATTCCCCATCCTTATCCTCGTCATCAATATGTTTTTTTTTTCCTTTCAAGCATGAGATAGGGTTTATACTTTCAGTAAAATATCGACCTATGCCTAGCTCTAATGTTTTATCCACAAATCCTTGGGATTTACTATGTAGCACTCTAGCATTTTAGGGTTCAAAAACCCTAAGACTTTTGACTTTAATTAAAGTCGTGCGAATCACAAACCAATATCCTTAGCTCCCTCTTTCTCTGGAGTATCTTTCAAACTTATTCCTAAAACTGTTGAACAAGGCTTGAAAGTGAACCCTTATCTTGGTCCTACTACTCTTCTTTCTACAGCTTAGCTCAACCCTATTCTATGATATCAATTAATCAAGAATATTTCCTCTAATTCAATCTACCAATCGATCCAACTTCATGATCTGAAATGGGGGTTTGATAACTTGTTATGCTTACAAGAATCTCCCACTCAGTTAAACAAATAAATGATCTAACTTATATATGACATTTGCGGAATTAAATACTTGAAACAGGTGTGTGTTTTATTTTGTCTGTTTAAGTGCTTTAGGTCCATTTGTTTCCGCTGATATTAAACACATATAACAACCATATAATGCAACAAATAAAAAAGCACACGTAACAACAAATTTAATCTAGGAGTTCACTCGAATATCGTGGGCTACGTCTCCTTGAGCTTTTGTCTTCTTGACTTGGCTCTTTGGGATTATGGCAAAGTTTCTTTTACAAGTTCCACATTTAACTCCAAAGGTTACTGAACTGAACCAATGGGCTTAGAATATCATCTATATCCCTGTCATGGTTGTCATAACTTTGCAAATAGATCTAAGCTCTCTAAGACTTGATTCCTTCAATCAGTACTATGAGCTACCATGAGCTTCTTGATGGCACTAACTCCTTCAGAATTCTTTAGATATCACTGAAACCTTATCTCCTATCCCCATCACATATCAGACACTGAAAATAGACTGAAAATTTGCTCAAATGAGCACTGCATCCCCAAACTAGGCCTTCCTCCATGATTGGCACTAGGCTGCCTTAAAATTCCCTATTGCGTATCGACATTTAGAAGTCTCCAAATGCTTCTAAAAATCCTTGCAATGGATTCAAAAGGCTCATTACAGTCAGGAATGACTGTTGGTTCACTGAGAATGAGTACTGGTAGCTCCTACAACTGCCTCCAACTCCTGGTGGCCCTGAGCTCCAAAATCTCCCTGGATGAAAATATCTATGAAGATGACTTCCTCAGCTTCTCTAGACTATTCCATTGGCTTCAGAAGGCTCCAATTAGCCTAGCTAGCCTCTTGTTTCACTCTCTCTGGTCGAAAACTACTCCTGGAGTGCATTTAATCAATATCCCCTAGGGATACTCCACCAAATTTGGTGAACTGCACCTAACTCCAGTTAAACTTAGCATTCTACCTTTTCTTTATCCACTCCGCCAAGTTGATCGTCGGAGGTGAGCCATTACAATAACTGTTTGGGCGTGCATATGAGGTGGTATAATCCCGGCGGTTAGGGATAATCCTCATCAAAAGCATTTCAAATAGCGGAATCTCCACTATCGATCTATCCCACTCGATCCAATGGATATCACGTCATCTACTCGCCAATTAACTCGGACGATCTCCACCGTCAATGTGACCTGTCTAATCGAACAACTATTGTGCAATATTGCGTAGATTCTTGCACGACCAATAACAGGTCGAGAGCGCGCGAGAAACATAGTTTTCCCATGCTATGTGTCGACTACTAAGGTTAATCACGTGAAATCATAGAGTACCATTTACAACTTTTTGTCCATGCGAGATACCGTTTCCCACTTTCCGAATACTACCCACGTGCTCAATACGGAACTTAAAGAAAGACGTTTAAGGAAAGATTTAGAGATTACCCAAAAGGGAATATTCCTTGGAATATATATTTTTTTTAATATTTTCAAAAACAAAATTAATCTTGGTCGAATGTCCAAAAATTGCAGTTTACTGCACTTTTCTGTAGTATACCTAGGGGGGATAATATTGGGTTCCTCCCTTTGTATCCAATATTCCTTGAGAGATGTCTCAAGGAATATTGAATGAACAGGCATATGGCTTGTGGAGTCTCTAACCTCTATATAGGCCTCATACATACAATACCATGGGTCATTACCTTGGTTCCCTCAATACCATCTAACTAATACCATGGGCTTATTACATTATTACTAACTACTTGTGGTCCCTTACATGATATGGGTTAACCACCTTATTTATTACTATTGCCCATCCCATTATTATTCCATTGGGTACCTCCCTTTGTACCCCATATTATCCCCCCTAGGTATACTACATTTTCAAATTGTGCTAAATCCTTCATATGGTATCAGTTTTTGAACCATTCGCGGCGCTGAAATCAGGAAGATGAGATCTATCCCGTCGCTCAGGTTCTACACTCTTTAGAACACTTTGAAATTTGAGCTATCACTAAGGTCCTTGATCAATATATGATCACATCAAGTGGCACAAACATGGCACAAACTTCTTGGTATATCTTAGATGATTTCTTAATCAATGAATAATCCTCTTAGATTACCTTTAAATATCCTAAGTTAATTTCCTACGAAGACTAGTGGACCTATGCTGTTATTCACCCCAAACATATTCTTTAAACATTTACTCATTTATGCTATGAGGTTAAATCTCTCCTCATATTAAAAATGTTACTCCGTTGGAATTATGCTATAATCCACCCACATAGTGTTTGACATTTATAAATTATTCCTCCATCATTTATGTGATTCTTTACATTATCATACAAATTTACTATGAATTATTGTCCACCATATTTTTGGAATTCTTTACATAAATTTAGGTATATGTTGTAGCAGCTACAACCACCCTCCAAAATTTTTCCTTAGCTTCGTTTTGGAGCCTCCCTACTGACCATCCTTAGCAACATGTCTTACACTGTCAAGCACATCAACTTCAACTGTTTCATAGAGTCTTGTCAGCCTGTGCATGCAAGTTTGTTCCACCTCCTTCACAGGTTGATTTCCGGACTTAGTGTTAGTTTCTGGTTGAGAAGCTCCCTCTGGGAATTATGCAATTCTGGAGGGGAACCAACCTTCCCTCCAGAAATTGTGCAAACCCAGTTGGACACCCAGCTAGGCTCCAGAATTGTGCAATTCTTCCTAACAGTCTTCCTCTCAAAAATTGTGCAATTCATCTCAGGACAGCTACTTAGCCTAGAAATTGTGCAATTATGGGCAGTAGTCACCTGCTGATCCCATAAATTGTAGAATCCCTCTGGAACAGCGAACCCAACAGCTAGCAAAAATTGCGCAAATCCATCCGAGCAGCCTGCTGGGCTCAGAAATTGCGCAATAAAGTCAGAGAGGCTTCCTTGAGAAGATTGCAAGGTCTGACACAAGACAGCTGCTCAGCCTAGGAATTGCACAATCCTGGGATACAATCACTTGTTCCTCCCAAAAATTGTACAATCCCTTTGGGACAACCATCTCTTCTCGGCATAGAAACTGCGTAGATTTTCATCCTAGACTCGCATATCAATGCATGTGCATTTAGTGTGATCGGTTCCCTCCGGGATCAAGCATAATTTATTTCCATGCATGGACTGCTTCTCCAAAAACACCATGCAAAGGCATCCCTTGATTCAAGGATCTAATTTTAGCAGTTGGAGGTTACATGCAAGGATCATTTCAGAAAACTCCTGCCAAGTGTCGATTTTCCTACATTTGTGGCATGCGTTTCACAACCTCGATTTTATCAAAACTCATAAACTAGATGATGCAGAGTTCATTCCTCACATTGACCTTGCAGCTCTGACATCCCACATTGCATCTAGGAGTTGTCGACACATTCAACTCAGTTGTTTCGGGGTAAGCCTGCTTTTCATGTCTTGTGCTGCGTTTCTGTCACTTTTTATGTTTCGCTTTGTGTGAGTGTTGTCTTCTTGATTTCAGTGAGTGATTGTTGTTGTTTTGATGTATGTTATCTTGTAGAAGCACCATTTTAGTTTTTGTTCACATTTTATTGTTGTGGCATGCATGACACTTTTTTTGGCACGAATAGTTTCCGTTGCGGCGACTCGATTCACACACATGCATTCTTTCTCGTTTTCTGAATCCTGCATTTGTTGTTTGCATGTATGATCATTCACTCTTATTTTCACTCATCTAATCATGCATTAAAACTTCTCATGTTTTCAGTTGCCCGTTGGTCGGCCTGGGTTGCCTTGGCCCGAACCGTGCCTTCCCCGGCTAATACTGTGCATTTCCGGAAGCAAAGGCTCTACCTTCCCTCCAGAAATTGTGCAATTTTGGCCCAGAACTGACCTTCAAGCTTGCATTACGGAATTTTTGGAGGCAGTGTCCTGCTGGCCTCAAAAAGTACACAATGCAATTTGCTGGTTGCATGTCACTGCTGATTGAAATTGCACATTGCACAGTTTTAGTCCTCAATAGACCAGGCTGGACTGTGTATTTTGTATTTGTAGTACTCAGTCAGCCTCCTAACATCTCAGACCATGTCTTACGCATTTTTGGCAGTCAGTCTCCTGACCTCCCGGCAGAAATTGCACAACCTTCACGATCAATCACACGGGTATATTGCAAGTGAGTCCTCAAGTTAGTTTTGGTTTTCGACTAATAGATTTCTTGCCATGAGTGTTGTTGTGTCTCTAGTCATCACAGATGTTCGTTTATCTCTCAGTAGCACAAGTACAATGGCCTTAAAGAGAGAAGAGTCAAAGGACATTGTTCAGAGCACAACAGGGGTTGCAGCCAAGCAAGTGTTGTCACATGGAATAAGTCGTTCTTGCAGACAAGATAGACCTTCCTAGAATCTAAAGAAGACCTAATGAAAAGCAAACCAACCAGACACTATCTTTCTCTAAATATGTTTTAATAAACAATAGCAAACAAGTGTTTTTAGGGCCTACCTTAGGTCCAACGCTAGCTTGTGGATGCCCTTGCTCCTTTGATCCAAATGAGCTCCTTTTCGCGAATGAGTTCAAGGAGTCCATGAAACAAATAACATAAGATACTTGTTGAGAAAAATGAGTTTGATTGTATTAATTCAAAAGAAGAAGAACCTTACAACCTTTGCCTTGACGTTGTACAAGCTCCTCCCAGGGTCCGGCAAGAAGTCTCCTCTACTTTGACAAGTTTCACTCACTCCCCAATGAAACCAAAAAGGTATGTGATCTCTCCTCTTTAGGCTTAACTAGGAAGTCTTGATTTCACCAGCATTTACCCTCAAAAATGTTCAGCTTCTAACCTCCTTAGCAACCAGCCCAATGCCTGTATTTATAGTGCAATGGAGGAAGGTTACTAGGTCCTCCTTCAAAGGGATAAAGCCCTTCTTCAAAGGGATAGCTCCTCTCATCAAGGGATTAGCTCCTTCTCTTTTGGGATGCATGAACCACCTCAGAGCGAACAATCCACATCAAAATTCCTTCTAGAAACCTCTAGAATTAAACCAAAGTGAGTTTTTGAAGATAAAACTTGCGCCTTTTGACTTTCACAGGGGTCCGCACCTACACCGTCAGGGATAGAGCGGGAAGGTACGCAGCTTTTGTACACAGAAGGTGCGGGACCGTAGGTGACCATGAGAGAAAGTGCGGAACCAGAGTTACATTGATTTTTAATGCTTTTCTCTCATTTCCAAAGCTTGATTTGAAGAGCTGAGGTCTAAGACTTGCTTAGGAGGATAGTACAAGTGATGATAGACCCATACTGACTGCAAATAATCATGGTGACGATATTTTTGTGTAACAGATTGCCCCCTAAAGTGCGAAGTCTGTAGTAGATGAGGATTTCTTATCATTTAGGAAGAGTGAAGTACTTTATCATTTCGAGGATCATCTTGTGGAGAACCCGGTTGGTACCTGTAAAAACATTCAATGCAAAATATATATATGAGATCATATCATCGCTGAGGTAGGCATTCCCATACTCAGATCAAAACTGACTAGAAAACTAACTACTGCTCTGATACAGGAATGATCTTGTAAAACATCACAAGTATAAACTCATGTGGACACAGTATGGACGCAACCATCTGTTTATGAATAGTCCATTATATAATGAATACAAAATTCCTCATAGCCTGGATTGTGGAAACTAGATCTAGGGTCTTCATTTCTACTTCCCGAAACAGTACGATTTTATCCATGCAAATGAATGTGTTGATGTCGAACATGGTAGAAACCACTTGATTACCAGTCAATGATATAAATTGTTAATAAGTGTGAGAGAAACCACCAGTAATGTCAATGGCTCTCAAAGTACCCAGTACAGTCCATGAGATGCGAATAGATGTGTTGATGTCGAGCATATCACGGAATCCTTTGATCGAAAGTCAATGATGTAAATTGTCGTCAAAGGCGAGAAACCTGCCATTGATGCATGCAGATCTCAAGGTACTGACGATTCCTAGATCATCTTTCTAGATAATGAGCTGATGTTGATAGAAAGCAATCCGTCGTAGGCAAGCCCACAACACGAAATCATAAATCAAGTTGAAGAAATTTAGTTGCAAGGACTGACTCAGGGATGGTCAAGATGGATGACAGATATTTTGCAAATGAATGGCTTATTGGTAGTGACCTCTTGAACACATAACGACACGACAGATGGTTTGGTGACAATTGACCCAAATTTAATACCCAGAAACCGGCTGAAGACTTTCAATGTGGTTTGATCAACTGTTAGGCAAAGGATTTCCCAACCCAGGTGAATAAAAGTGTCATGTTCAAGAGTGGTTACAAAGTATGACAAACAGGCTCATTTTTCTCTCCTTTCCCCCACCATTTCTGGTAAGTACCTCTTTATTTTTGACAAGCTTGAGGAGGATAACATTTGCTTGATTGTAAGCTGATCCTTCGGATGAGTCCAACTTAGTTTAAATTCAAACCCTAAGAAGGAGTGGTTCATTCCTGTTTGTAATTGAACAGGTCCTTTACTGTGAAATTTTAACGAGTCCAGTATAGGAGAAACTCGGCATTTTTCAATTTTAGAGAGTTTGAAAAAACTTAAGAAGACTCCAGGGTTGACCTTTTTCGTAAATTCATGTCTCCCAAGCCCGAAAAAGTATAAAATAATACTTGAGAGAACCGCTTGATCTTTTACGACCAAGGAGTACTTTTCGTTATTAGTGCCCTTGACCCGAAAACGTAAAAAAGCAATCAATGACACGTTGTTTTATAACCAATATCGAATTTGAAACGACAAAAAATCCAGCAATCTTTCATGTTTTTACGATCGGAAAAGAGCTGTAAGTGGACCGTCTTCTAATTCCGTTTTAACGAGTTTAAAAGAAACACTCAGCAATATTTTCATGTTTTAGGAGTCAGAAAAGAGCTTAAAGATGACTCTACATGTTTTTCTGTTGAAAATGATAGATTTCACCTGAATAATCCTTTATTCTGCACAAAAACACAAACATTACTCATACCTGTTTGAAATGGATAAAAACGTCGCAAAATACCTTTTCAAAGTGAAACATAAACAAATTTGCAATTTATTTACTCAAAAAACTTATAAAAGGGCCTTTGTCAATTCATTTTTACCGTTTGAGTTTGGGTGAGAAAATAGTGCTTTTGCTCAGAAAACTTCCCATGAAGATTGCGGAAAATCCGACCGTCGGAATCGAGCGCCGTCTTCTCCAGGTAATCTACATCATCCTACTCTTCATTTTTAACCATTCAATTTTTTGTTTTAGTCTTCTATTTCATTTTTGGGAGGGTTTTTAGGCGCAAAACCAACGCGCAGGGGCCCGCAGGTTTACCATTGTGGGCCTGCGGACCCCGACTTTTTCTCCATTGGGAAAAAGCTCGGGGTCCGCACCTTCCGTGTAGACAAAGTGCGGTCCCACGCACTGTGTCTAACCCGGAGGGTGCGTACCCCGCCGCAAGGGTTTTGAACCAAAAAATTCTCAAAAATGGACCACACAAAATATTTTCTAGCATTTTAATTTGTCTTTATTCTTTATGCAGAGAGTACATCATGCTAGATTGGCGTGAACGAGAGCACGAGGACGTGGATGCTACTGCATGGAATCATCAGCCTTCACTTGATGCTTTGAGGGCGTGCGGACTGTACAAATTCTGGGCCATTCCTGGCATGAGGGCTCAGGTGGATTTCTTACAGTGGCTGGTTGACAGATGGAGCATACAGGACCAGTGCTTCTTCATTGGCGGCCACCAGCTCGAAATCGAGCCGACGGACATATATTTCTTGACTGGTTTGCCTAAGAGAGGTGAAGACTTGACTCTGCACGGGACTAGGCCAGGTGGCCAGTCTGTCGATAGCCTCCGGCTAGAGTACTGCAACAACCAGGCTAGATACAAACGGATAGACATAAAGATGATATCCCGTCCTAAGCTCATGGTGATTGCATTCACTGTCACCAGACTTTGCGAAGCTGCCGCATTACGTATTGCCACCAGATCCCAGATGCGTATGCCTGTTGATTGCTTTCGAGGCACCATCTTCAACTGGTGCGATGCCGTGTTGGCCAATGTGAAAGGCCAACTGACCAGGGCTAAGAACAGACGACTAAAGACCTTTGGTTATGGGGCTTTGGTCGTGAGCTTTGGCCTGGAGAGGGTTCCTATGCTGATCCCACAACACCTTACTGTTGGAGCTGGGCTTCCTTGAGAGCCCAAACTGATGCGATGGGTCGCAGTCATGGCCCGTCACCCGGACGATAGGATAGAGGTTGCTCGCTTCAAACCTGAGTATTTCCAATGGTTGGAAAACCAGGTCTTTTCCATTCAGGATTTCCCTTACGTTGGGATAGATTTTCGTGGTGACCCAGACATGGTTCTTCCACCAGGAGAGCAGTGGGACGAGTCAGGTAAAATCCTTTTCAACATTTTTCCTATTTTATTATTTTTTTTTTCCATCGTCTCAAAACTGATAGTAAAAAATTTAAAATGCAGATGTGGGTCCACAGCGACCAGCCGCTCTCCGACCTTTCGAGAGGAGGCAACCAGTTGCACCCGCGCCAGCCCCACAGGACAAGTCAGCAGAGGCTTTGGCTGAGTTGGAGGGTCATCTCGAGTGCTTGATAGGAGATATTCTTGAGACCACTATAGACGACATTCCTCGTCGACTTCAGCGCTATGTGATTGGAGTCCCGGGACCTTTTAGGAGGTTCCTTTGCAAGGTGGCCCATGCAGTGGTTTCTTATAGAGATCATCACCAGTGATAGGATGATCGCCTATTGTGGGCACATGTGACATTTTTGTTTTTTGTACTTATCATTCTTACCGATCATAAGGTGTTTTTCAACCTATGATCGAAGACGATGTATTTTTTAACACACTCCTATATATATATATATATCACTATTACCGGCTTATCTTGTAAATCATGTTATGGAATGATTTTAAATTTACATGTATGATTATTGCAAATGTCTATTTAACATTTGAGAAGCAATTGCATCTGCTAATGTATTTAAAGACCTTGGAATATGCTGATATTCAATGTAATCAAATTCACATTCCAAGAGACGCACTCTCAAAAACAATCTTAATAACACTGGATTTCTAATGGCATACACTCTATTAAGCTGTAATACAACGAGTTCAGAATCTAACATCACTATCAAACTCCGAATCACAAATGAAATAGATTCAGATAATAACTCAATCACTGCACTATATTCGGAAATGTTGTTCGTTGTTTGACCGAGGCTTACCCCATGCATAGATACTAACTCGTCAGAGGGCGAATAGATAACCCAAGCTGCGGAAGAGATGTTCCGTGTATTACGACAAGCACCATCAGCGAAACCAATGTATGTTTGGAGAGGCATCGACATCTGCAATATCAAGAGTAAAACCAAGATAAGCAGGAATAATGACGAAAAAACACTCTCTAAGCTAAGCACACTGTTTAAACTAAAACACACCAGCTAGAATGAAAAACTATCTTAACTAAAAATCTCCATACCCATTCTTTTAAGCATAATACCTCTTCAAGTAAAGGCCATTTTTGGGTTTACCCAAAGAGTCCCCATCAAAGTCTACCAATTCATAAGCCCCTTTGGCTAGCTTTCACTTGACAACATAGGGACCATGCCACATAGGAATGAATTTTCCAGTGCCTAATTTATCGTTAGCTTGATCATAAACTAAGACTAGATCTCCTTCCAAAAAATTAAGAGGGGTCACATTTCGATCATACTGAGCTTTCATGCATTTTGCGTGAGTCTCGATTGCCAATGCAGCATCACGTCGATTCTCATCCAATTGAGCCAAGTATAACAAACGCTTTTCGTCTTCGGAAGTGGCTGGAAGTAACTCGATGGCCATTCGCAGTGACGGGATTTCGCATTCAATGGGTAACACGGCTTCCAAACCATAGACTAGTTGGAAAGGAGTGAACCCTGTTGATGTTTTTACTGAAGTTCGGTACGCCCAAAGTGCTGAAAATAGCATGTTGTGCCAATTCGACCGATGAATCCCAATGATTCGTCGGATCATGATAACTAAAACTTTGTTGATGGACTCAACCAGACCATTCGCTTGTGGATAATAAGGGGTTGAACTATCATGACGTAAACCAAGCTGACTTGTAAGTTCGGTCATCATAACATTTCGAAAATGACACCCATGATCAATTATTATCGCTTGCGGGACACCAAACCTAGCAATTATATGATTGAACATGAAAATTGCAGCTGTCTTGCCGTCTGCCTCGAATGTAGGCATCGCCTCAGCCCACTTAGTAAAATAATCTACCGCAAGGATAATATACGCATGCCCCCCGGCCGAGTGAGGGTTACATGTAATAAAATCGATACCCCATTTGGCAAAAGGACCAACGACAATTATAGGGTGGAGAGGAGCAGGTGGAGCGCACATCTTATGATAAAAAATCTAGCAGTTGTGGCATTTTCGGACCGCCGTAATACAATCTTTAAATAAAGACGGCTAGAAGTAGCCAGCGCGCAATATCTTTTGGGCTGTGGCATACCCAGACAGATGACCGCCACACGCTCCAGAGTGACAGTCATTTAGAACCCTTTCAGCTTCCTTGTGAGTTAAGCAACGTCGAAAAACAGAATCCGCCCCACGACGATAAAGAGTATCTCCAATAATTCTGAATTGTTGGGACTGGAATTGAATTTTTCGACGTTCTGACCTTGAAATTTCTGGCCGAAAGGATTGGGTCTGGAGATAAACGATGATATCCCCATACCACGGATCTAAAGTGCTGATTAGAAACAAGGATTCGTCCGCAATGGTCTCCTCCGCCATAGTTTCTGTGTCAGCACGGGGGAAGTCACACATTAACTCCGCAAAAACTAAAGATTTCTTAGACTTAGATTTTTCAAATTCCAAGTCAAACTCTTGCAGGATAACGATCCATTTAGAGTACTTGCCCCCTAGAAATTGCTTGGTAAAAATGTAGATCATAGGGTTGCAATCTGAAATTACCGTAGTTTTACGTAGTAGAATGTAGTGACGAAAACGTTGGACAACTTGCACAGCTGCCAATGCCAATTTCTCCACATGTGAGTATTTTAGCTCAGTTGGATTTAGCGTGCGACTGAGGTAATATATCACATGTTCCGTTGCGAATTCATCTTCCTGAACTAAGACCATTCCAATGGTGGAATGAGAGGTGGCGAGATACAAGAAGTAATCCTGGTTGTAATTGGGAGGATGCAACAACGGTGCATGGGTCAACGCGTGCTTGAGTGCATCAAAAGATTTCTGAGCTATCTCATCCCAATAGAATTGAGTGTTTTGCTTCAACAACCGGGTAAAACCCTTTGTAACCTCGGCGTAGTTAGGAATGAATCGTCGTAAAAAGTTTGCTTTCCCCTGCAAACTTTGGAGTTGGCGAAGACTCGAAGGAGGAGGCAATTTGATGATAGCTTCAACCTTCGAGGGATCAGCGCGAATGCCGGCTTTCGAAACTACAAATCCCAACAATAGACTCGTTTCTATACAGAAGACACATTTGTGTGGGTTCAACCGAATACAATAATGCCTACACCTCATAAAGATTGCTCGTAAATGGACGAGGTGATCAACTCGATGTAATGAATGAGCAGGCAAATCATCGAGATACGGTTGCACAATGTGCTTGATGTCATGAAACGCATAAGACATCACCCTTTGAAAAGTTTCTCCGGCATTCTTAAGCCCAAAAGGTAATTTTCAATAAGCAAATGTCCCCTGTGGACAAATGAAAGTCGTTTTTGGTTGATCGGCAGGTAGAATGTTGATTTGATTGTATCCGGAAAAACCGTCCATAAAGGAAAATATTTCGCTGCCGGCACAATCATCAATGATTTGATCGATATAGGGGGTTGGGTAATTGTCCTTTGGACAGGCTCGATTAATGTCCCTATAGTCGATGCATATTCTTATTGTTCCCTGCTTTTTGTTAACCGGAACAATATTCGATACCCAATCCATTAATGGGATCGGATAAATGAAACCTGCTTTCAACAATTTTTCAACTTCTGCTTTAATTGCAGCAGCTTTTCGTGGGTGAATCTGACGCAAACGTTGCCGGACGGGTTTAGTGTCCGGGTAAGTCTTGATCTCATGAACAACAATCGCGGGATCAATTCCTGGCATTTCCTCATAGGACCAGGCAAACACGTTGCGGAATTCTTGAAATAGGGCCTTATATATTTGAATTTCGTCATTTGTACACAAGGCACCTATATGAATGTTCTCAACAATTCCGAGCTTAACCGAAATGTCAATAGGAATAGTTCGAGAGATGTTTCCCAAATTTAACTCTGAATCGAGATGTTTCATTGGATTCTGAGGTTGCTTGACATATTCAGTTGTAAAAATTGATGAGAAATTAGTTTCAAAACGATCATCCTCATGTAAAAACGAAGATCTGTGATGGAGATCTTCCCATGGTAAATCATCTACACATAGGATTTCACGAATTTGCTCATCAGAGTGAACAAGTTCAGAAAACGTGGTTAAATCCGAGGTTGATGTAAAAAGTGATTCCTCACGGACCACATTCATTAAGTCATTTTTGGTTGAACACGGGTCGGCAAAAGACTGCACGGCTTCATAGGCAATTTCATATGGACTCAAAGGCATGGCATTACCAAATGAGCCTATCTTAGATTCAGAAGGGACAATCCAAGGATCATCATAAACAATGGTGTCTGATGTAATCATATGAATGGTTGCGAATGAAGATGATGCGTTGATTGGAGGAAAAGTAAAAGTTCCCAGTAAACCGACATCTTTAACTAGTCCTACTCCAACATCCTTATATGGGATAGTCATTTTACAAACATGCTGAATACTCTCCGAAGAGGTTGGGTCGGATGAAAAGTAAGCCAACTGGTCTATTGTTACGATCTTTCCATTGTGTGGAAACTTCATTACTCGAAACACCGATGAAACGACCATTGTCATAGCGTAAGACCAACTTCGACCCAAGAGAAGATTGTAATCTAGAGGGGCATCAACCACCTCCACATCTAGACTAACGGTTTTTCCTTCAACCCCTAAAGGCAAATCCTGTAAAATGCCAAAAGGACGAAACCCACGGCCATCAAATGCCTTTAGAATTGTCGGGGATTGATTTAGCAAAGGAGAACCAAGTGATCTCCAACACTGTATTGACATAATACACGTTGAGGCTCCCTCATCAATTACAGTCCGATGAATAGGCCTGTTTTTTACTATCACTGGAATCTCGAAAGCCATTTGATGAGGCAAACACGGTGTACTATTTTATAGATCGAAAATTATTAGGTTCGGGTCCTGAACATCAACAGCTCCTATAGCCGACAAAAGTAATTTACGTTGTGCTGGGCATGATTGCAGCACTTCCAAAGCCGATATTGCCGAGGGTGAAATAGCTAAATCCTCAACAATGTTATAATTCTGAGCCGCTCTCGCATGTGGATTGAAAGCTGACTTTTGAAGTATACCCTTGGCGGGTGATTTGATTGCCAAGTCTGGATTAGGTTTCTAGATTTGTAGTGGATCAGAACAGGGAGCTGAGGTTGATGGATGAGAATGAGAAGATTCTGCTTCTTTACCATCAACATGACTCTTACTACCATAATCTTGCGATCGAGTCGCAATCCTAACATGGGACATCATCAGTATGGGTTCTTCATTGGCACTCGAGGATGAACCTATCATCTTACTGTCTTGAGCCGGAAAAGGATCCTTCAAAACAGCAGGAGTTTGGGAACCCTTGACAATTTTCGCAACCTTTGCATGATGAGGGCAGTCTCTTGTAAAATGTTCATCGTCACAAATGAGACAAGGATAACGAGGTTTACGCTTTTTGTCATTGGATTCCACCTTTTCAGGTTTCTCCTTTGAACTTTTGTCCGTTTTATTCTTCTTCTTTCCTTTCTTCTTCCCACCGGATTTTGATTTGGCTATAGATGACTCTATAATGTGAATATTGGCAGAAATCTCTGCAGAAGAATCTCCTGTTGGGGATCAGGCAAGGTTATGATAGGGGAAGAATTCTTGGAAGACTTCTTCTTACTTTTAGTGTTAACCGTGCCAATCATACCATCGGCGGCATGAGATCCCGAAGGAGCTGCAGCTATTTGATTTTGCTTGGGAAGATCGGGGATTTTTTCGTGTAACGTACCCGACTGAGTATACACCAAGTCAAGGTACTGTGCTTGAGAAATCACTTGCTCTTGAATAACAACTCCGGCTTTAGCAACATCTTCAGTGATCTTTGGCAACAAAGATTTTACAAACCACTCAGCCAAGATCTGATCCGGAATAAATACCTTCACTAAACATCGTCGACGTCTCCACTCGTGAATATGATCTGAAATGTACGTGGATGTCGATTGTTTTAGCGAAGTTAACAATTCCGTGCCATTGTCATATCGGACTGGCAACTGAAAATGAGTAAAAAACAAGGTAGCTAACTCACTAAAATTATAAAAAGTGCCTCACGGTAACTCAATGTATCACTTGGCTGCGAGACCAATTAGAGTGCGCTGGAAAAGTCGAAGACGGATCGAATCATCTGTAATGGAGTTAGACGCACACCAGAGGTGGTAGGTCATCACATGGTTCGACGGGTCCTCTCCTGATTTACATTCGAGCTTGGGAATGTCACCGGGCAGCTTATTCGGCATTGGCGGCCAAAACGGAAGATAATTAATGGGATTGTTCGTTAGGCGCGACAAGTCAGGCAAGTCCAAAGTTGCGATAAACGGTAACTGCCGATTAGGGTCCCTAAAACTCTGGGTCATGAGACCAATCCCAAGAGGAGGATATCCAGGATAACTAGGAATAGGAATCGCGTTCGGGATATTGTATCCTCCCGGAAAACCAGGATTAACTGGAACATATTGGGGTTGTTGAGGTTGTTGATAAGTGTACCCAGAATACGGTTGATACTGATAAACTGGAAGCTGGACAGCAGGACCGAATTGGTACTGTCCCTGGTACGGTTGATAGGTGAATTGTGGTTGACTTGTGACAACCGTACTTAAACCAGGTTGTCCTACAGGCATCTGAACCGAAGTTTGAATTGTAGATCCAGACAGTGGTAAAGATGTCTGAGGAGTAGATACAGGAACAGTAGAAACCAGAGTTGTCGATACTCCAGAAGTAGGTGGGGTAGATTGAACAGATGTAGTGGCAGTTGTAGCAGTCGTTTGAGGTGGAGTACGAGGTGTACTGGGCCCAGGCTGAGAAACTACCGAAGGTACAGAAGTTTGAGTGTTAGACTGGACTGGTTGCTGGGGTGTACCAGAAACTAGGGGTTGTCCAGTTTGAGATGACAACTGTACACTTGGCTGTAACACCTGTTGGGTTTGCGATGGATCCCACACTATATTCATTTCAGGGTACTGACCCATAACATGTTGAGAATACTGAGGACCATAACCGGGTTGAGGGTAGGATTGATAATTGAAAGGTACATTTCCCATTCCTTGAACATACGTTTGACCTTGGGGTGGTTGGAAACCTTGGTTCGAGTATTGACCTTGGGGTTGATACCCTTGAGGCACATACTGATACTGGGGTTGACCTTGAGGTATAAATTGATACTGAGGTTGACCTTGGGGTACATATTGAGTCTGGGGTTCACCTTGAGGAATGTATTGTCCCATAGGTATGTACTATCCTGGAGGTTGCCCCCCAGATGCAAATTGTGTACCTTGAGGTTGCCCCCCAGGCGTTAATTGAGGCTGCCCCCCAGGCGGTAACTGGCCACCTTGAGGTTGAGGATTGGGAATAGAACCTGACATCATAAGAATGTCTTCTACACTCAACGGCATTGTACCATTGCTTCCAGTTAATAACCCTTGTTCAATGGGTTGAGGAGATGCTCCCAAAAAAGTACCAGAAAGAGACTGATACCCGGAGGGAACAGAAGGACCGCCGTACAAAAAAGATTCGGGCGATTGAGTAAACATGGATGACTGGCCTGCCATATTGACGGGAGTATAAAAACCTTTAGGTGTTGAGTGATAAGGAGCACGAGGTGGTGAAAAACTTAACCCTGAGTTTTCTAAATAATTAGTCAAAGAAAGATACCAAGAACTACTCCTAGGTGGACTGTAAAAAATTGACACACTCCCTTAGTTCAATAACAGGTTGATTTTCAGGGATAGGGATGCCTACTTCTTCTTCTTCCGGAGCAAGTTCTTCAATAGAAATAAGTCCAGAAGGAAGATCTTGAGTGATTACTCTTTCTACCCTAGGTGAACTAGGACCACTAAAAGTTGGAGAAACAAACCCCGATGTCGGAGTAGCAGCAAATTCACTTTTAGGCTCGGATATTTCAGGTTCTTCACCTATATCACTAGTAGATGAAAAGCTACCAGCGATTTCGGAGACAAACACTGATTGTGGATTATATTCTGCTACTGGCGTTTGAAAATTAGGATGTACTATCAAAGAAGATTCTCCTTCTTCCGGTGACCCAACTCTACTGTCTCTAGGAGTTACGAGGACTTTTAAGCCTTCAAGTTGGCTCGGTACTTCCTCAGGAGGTTGGCCCCGAAGTCTACGGGACTTCCTCAATAACTCAGCCACGTTTACAATCTCAGGAGACTAGCCCTGAAGTCTACGGGACTGTCTCGGTAATTCAGCCACAGTTAAAAACTTTTAACTAATTCACACGCAAACAAAGTAAAATCTCAATAAAAAAGCACCTAAGGTCTCTAAAGAACCAAACAAATTTGAATCAAACGCCTAAAGAATCTAGGAGATCAAACACACACAAACAGTAACTTTCCGGACCGAAAACACTAGTTGGTGATGAAATCCAACGTCGCAGAGTTTAGTAGAGAAATGGCGGTTGGAACAGTTACCCCGGCAACCTGCTTAATGAATAGACTGGCACAAGTTCCTCCACTTAACCGTCTCGAGTGAAGTGAACCCCCCAGAAAATCCAAGTGAGTCTAGCCGACGTCTGCTCCAGGTACAGTGGGATCTTCCCACCACTATCACCTCAGGAAGAGTCCTAAAGAATATGGCCACTAAGGTTACCAACTGAGACAAATACACCTAGGGGAACAGTCTACGATCTGATACGCACGCAAGGGCAGAGTAGCAAGCTCAATCCCCTTGAAGCCTCCTTGACATAATCCAAGGTTTACCAACAAGTGACCCCAGGCTCCTCGACAATGGTTAATCCGAGGTTTACCATTTGTAATACGTGAATATCTGGCGTCGTTCCCAATGAGGAAGGATTGATTCCCACACTGGTTCGGACACGATCTCGTGCTTCTACTTTAAGAGGAGCTTTCCCAGAGCATAAATACAACAATTGGATTTCTTCCCTACCACAAGATACAGCTACTTGTTTGTTTTTACTGTCTTGGAGAGTTAATTACTCTCCTACTCCAAGACACTAGCCTAAGCTAAGTTGGTGTATCAGAGCCCTAGAAAAAAATGTTACTAGGTGAATTTTACTTTAAGCGTTAATTTTAGTGGCTTTTGTTTAAGTCCAAAGGTGCGGAGATGAAACTCGTGGTATGAAGACTCGACTCAAAATCACTAAAAATGCACCTAAGATGATCTAAACAATCTTTTTCTCTTCGATGAACTTCTAAACTAAGAAAGAGTTTGAGAATGCAAAAACTTTGTAAACACAAATCTTTCCCAATTAAACAAATTAAAAGAAGAGCTTTTCTTTTCCAAAGAACTCAAAACGAGACAACTAATTATTTCACAAAAATTTCCCTTTTTCATTTCAAAGCGCTCAATCACTACAAAAAACAAACTTTTTCCAAAAGAGATTTTTTTTATATATTTTTTGCAAAACACTCAAAACTAATGAAAATGACTAACTTTGAGATCTACAAATTATAAAAACCTATTTGAAGTCAAAGCCTACTAAAAATATTTTTTAAGGATGTTTTTCTCAGCTAGATGCAAGCTAAGGACTAATTTATGCAGAATCACAAATCAGTCAAGAACAACCAATTTTGTTTTCTTTTTGAAAATGAAAATCCAAACCTTCAAATACAAGCTTTTCGAAGTTTTGAAATGAGAAAATACAAAGCGGATTCCTCAACAAGGGGAGATTTCATACATGGTCAGACTCATAAGAAAGCTGGTAGACACTAAGGTGATATAAAGTCCCTACAGCTTCTAAGCTCAGAGCCACTACACAACCAAAATGAAAAACAAACCCAACAAGCAAAACTCCTAGGAATTTCACCTAAAACTCTAACACTAGTGAAATTAAACCAAGGAAAGTTTTTGACAGGGTACACGCAGGTCTGGGCAAGGGCTAAAACCTATAAACAAATTCTAAACTGATAAAAAAGAGAAAAATTTAAAATTTCTCAAAATTTTGACAGGGTACGCAGGCAGCCTGTTTACACAGGTGCGTTCACGCTCTGTGCACAAAGCAAAAGTGCGTATAGGTACGCACTGTGCTTAACTCAGAGGGTGCGTACTTCTCCCAAAACTATGAAAAATAAAAACTAACTCAAAATTAACTAAATCCACCCAATCCTACAATCATCAAGTCAAAAACAGAAACAAAAATACAGTTTCTCAGGTCGAAGTATAAACAAGGAAAACAATCAAGTCCCCAGCGGAGTCGCCATTTTGTCACACGGAATAAGTCGTTCTTGCGGACAAGATAGACCTTCCTAGAATCTAAAGAAGACCTAATGACAAGCAAACCAACCAGACACTATCTTTCTCTAAATATTCTTTAATAAACAATAGCAAACAAGTGTTTTTAGGACCTACCTTAGGTCCAACGCTAGCTTGTGGATGCCCTTGCTCCTTTGATCCAAATGAGCTCCTTTTCGCGAATCTGCAAACACAAACAATTCAAACAAATTAAATAGCACCTGAAAAGCCAATTGCATAAAACACATTTAACATGAAAGTCAAGGAGTCCATGAAACAAATAACATAAGATACTTGTTGAGAAAAATGAGTTTGATTGTATTAATTCAAAAGAAGAAGAACCTTACAACCTTTGCCTTGATGCTGTACAAGCTCCTCCCAGGGTCCAGCAAGAAGTCTCCTCTACTTTGACAAGTTTCACTCACTACCCAATGAAACCAAAAAGGTATGTGATCTCTCCTCTTTAGGCTTAACTAGGAAGTCTTGATTTCACCAGCATTTACCCTCAAAAATGTTTAGCTTCTAACCTCCTTAGAAACCTGCCCAATGCATGTATTTATAGTGCAATGGAGGGAGGTTACTAGGTCCTCCTTCAAAGGGATAAAGCCCTTCTTCAAAGGGATAGCTCCTCTCATCAAGGGATTAGCTCCTTCTCTTTTGGGATGCATGAACCACCTCAGAGCGAACAATCCACGTCAAAATTCCTTCTAGAAACCTCTAGAATTAACCCAAAGTGAGTTTTTAAAGATAAAACTTGTGCCTTTTGACTTTCACAGGGGTCCGCACCTACACTGTTAGGGACAGAGCGGGCAGGTACGCAGCTTTTGTACACAGAAGGTGCGGGACCGCAGGTGACCATGAGAGAAAGTGTGGAACCAGAGTTACAATGATTTTTAATGTCTTTCTCTCATTTCCAAAGCTTGATTTGAAGAGCTGAGGTCTAAGACTTGCTTAGGAGGACAATACAAGTGATGATAGACCCATACTGACTGCAAATAATCATGGTGACAATATTTTTGTGTAACAAGTGTCTATGAGCTTGCCTACCTATGAAGACATCAAGTTGTTAGTAGACAAGGACATCAAGATAATATGATATTAACATGACAGCAAGCAACACCACCAATATCAATAAAAGGCAACACACCTGCACGTAACGAATGCAAGAGGAAGGTTTTTGACAAAACAGAGGTTGAACAAAGTTTCAATCTCAAGCAAATCCACTTGTGATGAAAGAAACTTTAGATACTGAGGCTATGAGATGATGGAACAACACAAATATCGCATGAAGGTAGAGAGAGAAACAGTGAAGGAGTTGAATGTGCTAAAGTGGAAACTCAAGGAAGAATAAGAGATGCACAGACGAGAGAATGAGTTGCAGCAGGAATAGGTACAACAAGGGGTGCAACATGCACAGATGGATGAAACTGTGCCCACACAAGTTATAGATCCATCCCAGCAGTTGGCACAGAGCAAACAAGGTGAGAAGTGTTGTTGATTGCATGCAAGGAAATTCAGCAGCATGCATGTCATTGTGCACATGCATGTGATCCCACGCATTTGGCACACTCACCGAGGTGAAGACAAGAAGCAAGGATGACTAGAGCTGAACATGTACTTTGACACGTTGATGCACATGGTCACTAGCATTCACTTGGATATTGGCATAGACATTATGCATGAGTCTGTTGTTGGACCAACCACACGTAAGATGATGATGTGCATGCTATCAAACAACTTGGACAGAGGGGCCATATCAGTGTACTCGAATGCAACGGAGGAAAGAGTTTGCTTTCAACAGGATGTCACCATTGAGCGCATGAACACCATCACGAATGACCAATCTCGACATCAACTCATCACCATCGACCATCACAAGGATGTCAAAGATATGCTCTCATCACAATGGTCCAACTGTTAGTGATTTATTGCATGGCTTGCACAAGCCATTTTGTCTCGCATGGGTACATGTGCATTGTAATGCAACGTCTTGTCAACTAGAATTCCAAGTGTCAATAGTTGAATGTAATATTCATAGTGTAGTTTAAGAGTCATGAGGATAGATGCACAATCACAAAGGGGAATGTCAAGGGTCACCCCACCCTTTGATATAAATAGTCCCTCATAACTCATTGTAAAGCCTTTTCGTCATCCAAGCTTCCAATATGAGTATCTTAAAGAAAGCTTGGACAGTATTGTAACGAGCCTTGGCTTCTCCACTATGTAGAGCTAGTATATCTCTTTGGAGGAGCAGGCGGTAGTGAATGTAACGTTCCGTTGTCAGAAGTAGTGGTTGATTATGGTTGTAATGTATGATTGGAACTTTCACTTCGTAATATAATAGATCCATCATGTTTCATGCATATGTCGTATTGTATTTCAGCTATCTTGTTTACTCTAAATGATATATGTATCTGTTTTCTTACACATGCATGTATGGCTATTTTTTGTATATGTATGTATGAATCTTATTGAAATGTGTTGTTTCTTAACCATCACTTTGGATTGCTAGCTTACTTTCCTTTAAGTTTGTGATGCATCTTTGCTCATGTGTTCCCTTCTTAACTCCATGCTTTCACAGGTTTCCGAGGGGCATACTCACCTCACCCTCCATGTGTTAGAACCGTTCATGCACATTCCTTGACTTGATGCATATGTCACACCCTTTCTGCCAACAGGGAAATCTTACTTTCCTTCGCGCATAACCGCAGTCAAGGTGATATTGCACGACTGACTACTGGGACTCCTACACTAAATGGTATGTGGCCTAGTTAGGACTTCTTACTGGAGAGATCCCATCACATGTTGGTAGGTCTAGCACAGTCAACATTTTGGCACTAGAAGGAGGGCCAGATGACAAGTTGAGTCCTCACATATGTTTTGAATCCCTGCATATCCATTATGCCTAACTACAGAGTTTCTCTTCCAAAGTGTATGTCTTATGGAAACGACTTTGAAATCTCAGAAGATCTCTCGGATAACTTGTCACATAAAACATACGATGGTGGAGGCTACATATCCCTGGTTAGGCATGCGGTCCGTATTGTAGGCTCATGCGAAAGACATGGAATCTTTGAAGCATACATGACTTGCGTGTTATTCATCTACACGCTTTGAGTGCACCCATTGTACTGGTGTGCCATGGTTTCTGGAGAATATATTTATTCTCTTGCTCATCTGGTTAGAGAGATAGATTGTGCTTTCAATCACTTTAACTATAAAGCACTTGATAAAGAAATTATGGAATTACGAAGACCACCCGATGAATTTGTTGAACAATTTCACACATGCTTTTGTAATCTTGCATACCAATTTCTCAAAGATGAAATTGATTGGGAATTTCTCGATGGAAGATTTGAGTATCTTCTTTACATATCCGAAATACACAATTCTTGAAATCATCTAAACCCCGCTCAGCACACTTCAGTGATGGAGTTGCACAATCACAGGGAGGCACAGTTGCTTTCACAAGTGACTGTCTTCCTTCACCTCATTAAACAACTCCACCACTGCATAGTGATGTGGGAGATCATGCACACACATCTGTTGAACTTAAACATCTTCCCACCCCACCTGCTCTTGATATCTGCACAAAGTTGGCTTGCAATCCTGTTGGTTGTCACGTGGATTCGTTCCCTCAACCTCCTTCCCCACATTCTATTGATCCTCTGGATTATACTGTCTTGTGCTCTTCAATTACGGACTCCACACTTGTTGTGAACTAGGATCATGTTGTTGATGGAGTTTTTGTTGTACAACCAACCAGCGCCATCATTCATGATGAGTGTGTGTGGAAATCTAGAGAAGAACCCACAGTGAAGGATGACTCCCTTCCATCTGCACCTCATCCGCTTTATCCTGACATCCCTTGTGATTCTTCCACTGCTGATTTCCCCTGTGAAAACTCATTTCCGGATGTTTCTACTTCCGATCATTCACAGGACACGTCAGATGTCAGTCTATCATTACATTGCAGAGAGGACACATCTTCCTTGGGAAATCCATCCAATCTGTCATCTTCCATTCTTGAAAACACATAGGGTGAACATCCTTGCTTCTCATCTACCCCTCTGCACGATTCATAAAATCATGAGGATGTCGACAAACATCCTAAATTTTTTGATCTTGGCTTTTGTGATCTCTCTACTTCTTCATCTGATCACGATGTTCGTTCACTCATTTTTAATCCATCTAGGCCACTGGTCTACAATGATCTATTTGTCAATGAAGTAGAAACCTCATAGATTATTAAGGCACTTCAGCCCGAGTTGATGGTTATGTCAGGTCCTAGCTATCCTGAGGTTGGTCTCACTTTTGATCAAGAAATTTTTCAAACATGCAAGGCTCCTCATCACTCTCTGCTTTGCATTGAAGATCAACCAAACACCCAAATTTCACTTACTCCACTCGAACTACATGATCCCATCACTCATGCATTGGAGGAATCTTACACAGCAAGGACACTTACATAACGTAAGTGGTATACCTTTCTCATGTTTTCTTGCATGTGACAGTCAAGAGAATGCATACACTCAACATCTTCATGTAGTGTAAAACAACACCATGGCAAGTCCATAGAATGCATGTCATGTGCTTTCACTCATTTGTGTTCTATGGACGCTTGTAAGCTTAGAGTGTGTCTATCTTCATTGTTATAACTTTCATGCCTGCTTGTTTGTGCAATTTCAATGTTCGCAAACCATTCCTTCATTACCATGGGTTAACCATTGCGTCAGTGGCTGCATTGGAAGATGCACTGTTATCTTGGGAGTAGGAGTAGTGTTTTCTTTTGAGTTGTTTTCTTGCATGCATGTTTGCTTCTTTCCTTGTGTGTTTTCTTTCTTTCTTATTTGTTTGCTTACTCACTTTGCATACACATTTTCATCTGCTTCTTGCATTTCTTTTTTGATTTGTTTTCTTGTTTATGTCTGTAGGTTAGTTTCGCATGGACCATGTAAGACTCTTGAAAGAAGCTGGGTGAAGTAAAATAGGACTTGTACAACTATCAATACTTGGTTATCTATCATCCTGCCTCTTATGTAAGAACTTGTTGTCTTCATTCCATGATACATCAATGGAAAATATGCATAGTTCGAAGTGAACCTTGGTGAAAACACAATGCTTGTGCGCAAACTAGTATCACCTACTCTAGCCGGTTGTTTTTGGGTTAATCCTTGTCAGGTCAATCAAGTAGAGTAAGGTGAGGGGGAAACCTTAACAAGCACGTCAGAGGTATATACAAACTACTTCTTTGAAGGAACAAACTCTTCTTCTCTCAATAAGTCGAGATCCCTCTTCCACCTTTGAAATGAATAATTTCTATGCACAGTTATGAAAAAATGAAAATGTAAAAAAAGTTTGAAACAAAATGAAAAATGAATAAGGCGAAAGAAGAGAAAGGTTTCCTACGCAAAGAGGTGACACAAGTAACTCCGTCGGGGTAATGACCAGGTTTTCTGGCACTAGAGTGATGCTTGTGTTCCTGCGTGACTCCGTCAGGGTACTGTCTAGGCTTATTGGCAATGGAGAAACACTAGAGATGAAACTAAAACTCTGACAATCATATGACTTGTGCACCAATATACCCCTCATCCCCAATCAAATCAATTGTGTTGGCTTGGATTGGAATGTGTGTCAACCGACCAAGAGCTTGGCAGATGCTACATATTACAATCAAGAAAGTGTGGGAACCAAGACGAACAGAGAATTGAACAATAATTCCAGAGGTGTTAGACTTGATTTTCACAAACAAGGTCCATTCAAAGAGCTGGAGCTCTACAAGTGTGTTGCCAAGTGTCGTAGTGGCTACAACCGCCCTGCAAAATTTTTCCTTAGCTTCATTTGAATCCTCCCTACTGACCATCCTCAATAGCATGTCTTTCACTATCAAGCACATTAGCTTCAGCTGTTTCATAGAGCCTCTTTAGCCTGTGCATGCAAGTTTTTTCCACCTCCTTCACATGATAATTTTCGGACTTAGTGTCAGTTGCTGGTTGAGTAGCTCCCTCTAGGAATTACACAATTTTGGAGGGGAACCAACCTTCCCTCCATAAATTGTTCAAACCCAGCTGGACACCCAGTGGGCTCCTGAATTGCGCAATTCTTCCTGACAGTCTTCCTCTAAAAAATTATGCAATTCATCCCAGGATAGTTTCTTAGCCTAGAAATTGTGCAATTCTAGGTAGTAGTCACCTCTTGCTCCGAGAAATTGCATAATCCCTCTAGGACAGCCAGCCCAACAACTAGTTGAAATTGTGTAAAACCAACTAGTCATCTTGCTGGGCTCAAAAATTGTGCAATACAGTCAGACAGGCTTCCTTGATACAATTGTGAGGTTTGACCCAGGACACTTTCTCAACCCAGGAATTTCACAATCCTGGCAGATAGTCACCTGTTCCTCCCAGAAATTTCGAAATCCCTCTAGGATAACCATCTTTGCTTAGCACATAAACCGTGCATATTTTCATCCCAGGCTCACAGACCGATGCATGTGCTTTTAGGTTGACCGATTCCCTCTAGGACCGAGAAAACCTGATTTTCATCCATGGATTGCTTCTACCAAGGAAGCATACAAAGGCATCCCTTGATTAAAGGATCTATTTTTAGCAGCTAGAGGTTACATCCAAGGGTCATTTCAGAAACCTCCCGCCAAGTGTTGCTTTTCCTAGATCTGTGGCATCTGCATCACAACCTCAATTTTATCAAAACTCATCAACCGGATGCTACAGAGCTCATTCCTCACATCGACCTTGCAGCTCTGACATCCCACATTGCATCTAGGAGTCGTCAACACATTCAACTCAATTGTTTCGGGGTAAGCCCGCTTTTCATGTCACGCATTGCATTTGTGTCGCTTTTTGTGTTTCACTTCATGTGAGTGTTGTCCGCTTGATTTCATCAAGTGCTTGTTGTCATTTTGATGTATGTTAGCTTGTAGAAGCATCATTTTAGTTTTTGTTCGCATCTCATTGTTGTCGCATGCATGACACTGTTTTTGCACGAACGGTCATCGTTGTGGTGAATCGCTTCACACACATGCATGCTTTCCCATTTTCTGAATCCTCCACTTGCTATTTGCATGTATGATCATCCACTCTTAACAGCACCCATCTCATCATGCATTTAGACTTCTCCTATTTTCAGTCACCCGTCAGTCGACTTGGGCTACCTTGGCCCGAACTATACCTTGCCCGACTAGCACTGTGCATTTCTGGAAGCGAAGGCTCAACCTTCCCTCCAGAAATTGTGCAAGTCTAGCCTAGCACTAACCTCTAGGCTTGCATTGCGCAATTCCTGGCGGCAATGTCCTACTAGGCCCAGAAGCTACGCAATGTAGTTTGCTAGTAGCATGTCACTGTTGACTGAAATTGTGCATTGCACATTTCCAGTCCTCAGCAAGCCAGGTTGGACTATGAATTGCATAGTTCTAGCAATCAGTTAGCCTCCTAATAGCCCAGACTATGCCTTGTGCAATTTTGGCAGCCAGTCTCCCGACCTCCCAGTGGAAATTATGCAGCCTTCATGATCGATCACACATGTATATTGCAAGTCAATCCTCAAGTTTATTTTGGTTTTTGACTGACAAATTACTTTCCATGAGTGTTGTTATGTCTCCAGTCATCACAGGTGTTTGTCTATCACTCAGCAGGACAAGTACAATGGCCTTGAGGAGAGCAGAGTCAAAGGAAACCATTGAGAGCACAACGGGGGTTGCAGCCAAGCAAGTGTCTATGAGCTTGCCTACCTATGAAGACATCAAGTTATTCATAGAAAAGGACATCAAGATAATATGGCAGCAACATCAAAACAAGAAGCACCATTAGAAGCAGCAGAAGGCAGCACACCTGCATGCAATGAATGCAAGAGGAAGGTTGTTGACAACAAAGAGGTAGAACAAAGTTGCAATTTCAAGTAGATCCACTTGTGATGAAAGAAACTTTGGAGACTGAGGCTATGAGGTTATGAAGCGACACAAAGATCACACAAGTAAGAGAGAGAAAAATAGAAGGATTTGCAGGTGCTGAGGCAACAACTTAGGGAAGAACAGGAGTTGGATAGACAAGAGAATGAGTTGCAGCAGGAACAGGAACAGTAGGGGGCACAACATGCACAAATAGATGAAACTACGTCCATGCAAGTTATAGATCCATCCCAACAGCTAGCACGGAGCAAACAAGGTGAGAAGTGTTGTTGATCACATGCAAGGGAATTCAGAAGCATGCATGTCATTATGTACATGCATACGATCTCACCCATTTGGCACACTCACAGAGGCAAAGAAAAGAATCAAGTCTGACTGCATCTTAACATGTACTTCGACAGCTTGATGCACATGATCACCAACATGCACTTGGAGATCAACACAGACACTATCCATTAGTATGTTGTTGGTCCAACCACACTCAAGATGATGATGCTCATGCTATCAAACAAGTTGGACAGAGAGGCCATATCAATGTACCCGAATGCAACAAAGGCAAGAGTTCTCTTTCAGCAGGATGTCACCATTGAGCACATGGACACCATCATGGAAAACCAAGCTTGGCATCAATTTCTCACCATCGACCATCACAAGGATGTCAAAGAGTTGGTCTCACCACAACAGTCTGAGTGTTAGTGATGTCTTGCATGGCTTGCTCAAGCCATTTTGTCTCACATGGGTTCATGTGCATTGTAATGTGATGTCTTGTCAAGTGTAAGTTCAAGTGTCGATAGTTGAATTTTACAGTCATAGAGTAGTTGAAGAGTCATGAGGATAGATGAATGGTCATGAAGGGGAATGTCAAGGGTCACCCCACCCTATGATATAAATAGTCTCTCATAACTCATTGTAGAGGCTTTTGGTCAGCCAAGTTTCCAATAAGAATATCTTAGAGAAAGCTTAGACAGTGTTGTAATGAGCCTTGGCTTCTCCACAATGTAGAGCTTATATATCTCTTTGGAGGAGTAGGCGGCAGTGACTGAAACGTTCTTCTGTCAGAACTAGTGGTTGGTCATGGTTGTACTGTATGACTGGAACTTGCACTTCTTAATATAATAGAGCTAGCATGTTTCATGCATATGTCGTATTGTATTTCAGCTATCTTGTTTACTCTAAATGATATATGTATATGTTTTTTTATGCATGCATGTATGGCTATTTTTTTGTATATGTATGTATGAATCATACTAAAATGTGTTGTTGTTTTAACCATCACTTTTGATTTCTAGCTTAATTTCCTTCTAGTTTGTGATGCATCTTTTCTCATGTGTTCCCTTCTTAACTCCATGCTTTCACAGGTTTCTAAGGGGAGCACTCACCTCACCCTCCACGTGTTAGAATTGTTCATGCACCTCCCTTGACTTGATGCATATGTCACACCCTTTCTACCAACAGGGACATCTTACTTGCATCTGCGGGCAACCACGGTCAAGGCGATACTGCATGATCGACTGCTAGGACTCCTACACCAAATGGTATGTGGTCTAGTTGGGACTTCTTATAGGGGAGATCCCCTGGCATGTTGGAAGGTCCAACACCATCAACAGTATAGTAAAAATTAAATATGTTGTTACATGAATACTTTAACAACCCCACAAATTTAACATGTATTTTTCCTTGCAACATCTTATTTCCCTTATACCATTTTGAATTCTTTCTTATTTTCAGATCTTGGAAATTATTTCCTAATGATCAATAATTACGCATTTGAAAATTTCTCAACATTAATTTTGTGTTTATGATTGAGTAAACATTTTAGATAAATATAAGATATATTATATGGTTGTTGATATTTGATACGAATTGAGGGCCCATATCTATCTATCTATCTATCTATCTATATATATATATATATATATATATATATATATAGTCACAATGTCTTTTCATTATAATGTCTCTTTTCTTATTAATTATTTACTGAGTAATTATATTTATATATTATATTATATATATAATAAAAAAAATCAACAATATAAAGCATCTCTACATTTTTATAGAGGTTGTACTCTTTCACTATCAAATTTTCTGATTAACTAAAAATAGGAAATCAAACATTTAGCAGATTCATTTGTGAGTACACCTTATGAATTTTAAAGAGAGGAATGATTAAACAAAAGAATTAAATATAATCTCACTTCTGATTCATGGTACATATACATTACCCTATCATGAGGAAGAAACATTTGAAGCAAATACAAAGAAAAAAATAAAGAAATTGTTCATATATGTGATACCCCTGTTGCAATTGATTTTACAAACACTATTATTTTATATTTACTTGTAAATATTGTTTGCACATGATGGTTTTAGAGCCATGAATTAAGTTTACTAAGTATGTAAAAAAATTCTATGATAAATATATTTTTCTCCTTTCGAAATGTTATGGGATATAGCACATGAGTAATCTGAATTTTTTGTTGTCCTAGGAACTATTAAGTGGTTAAGTCCAAATTGTGAACCTTACCAATTTCTCCAAATATTCTTGGGATAACACTAAAGAAACAACACAATTGGAGAGAAATATTACGATTAGTGGAAGATAAGATTGGTTGGAGAAAAATTCTTAGTTGGGTAAAGAGTTAAGAACAAGCACAATGGAAGAGAAAGGTGTTGTTAAGAAGGAAAGGGGAAAGACATTTTCCTAAATAAAAAAAAATCCTAGGTAAAGTAGAAAAGGTGGGTATAACTTAAAAGTAGGATGATTCTACAAAAAATCTACCGGGAAGAAAGCAATATAAATCATTGAGTAGGAATAATTAATGCATTGTTTTCCCCATAAACTTTAAAATACTAGATTTGAAGAAATTATTGACCTTGAATTTTGAACTAAAAGTGTATTAAATTTTAAAATCTTTATACTATTTCACTATTATCTAGCAACTTCAGAGGAAAAAACATAAAGATGTTACAAATGGAAGAATAAAACATTTTTTCACACATTGTAATTGCATTTGATTTATGTTTTGATCAAACAATATTACAAATTTATACAACATTGCATCAAACAATTATTTTAGTAAAAAATGAGGTTTCAAAATTCTGTCAAGCCTCCAACCATTCATCATTATGTTAGAAACAACGTTGTCGAAGAAAATGTATGATCAAACTGAGATCTAAGAACCTCCTAGAAGCACGGGAATGCTAAGTAGGTAGAGACAAACACTACATCGCAATGAACATTATAATAATAAACCACAGTCCACTAGTATGATATTATCATTTAATTATCCATAATAAAAGTAAGATATAATAGTTCCAACTCTCCCACATAACAAACACTTGTTTCAATCTCTTTCAAGTCAATTTTTCATCATCATCTAGTACTCTGTAACATCGTCCTCCCACATCTACCCAAGAAACCGGCCAACCAGGGTAAACATGTGATGAGAGGCTACTATGATTAGATTCAACCTCCTATGTGACCTTAAGGAAGTGGAATCGACAAAAACATAACACAGAAACCTTCCTCAGGTGGTTTAGGACGGCTAGGAGCTAATCCACCACTCTAGATGCCCAAACCCTAAGTTAACCTAGAATTTCAATGAATTAAACACATATTATCTCCCATGACAAGGCATGGGTGTGACTGTAAACCTATAATTTCTCCCACAATGCCTACAAGGGAGAGACTACAGTCTTTCTCAACCAGTTCTGTGCTATAGACTGCGAGATTTAAGCCACTTTTTCAGGGCTAGTCTCCAAACCAATGCCTAGAACTTGATGAGACTTTCCATGACATTAAATGACACCAAGGCTAAGCCTCTAACATAAAACCTGATCAAGGCCTTGACCTAACCAAGCCTAACCATGATAAAAAAATTTGGCAAAGACTTAGTAAATATGCAACCTACAGGCGTAAATACAAGACCTAAGCATAGGGGTCTTATACTTATTTTACATTCATGAGGAAGCATTTTTTCCTTATCACTTTAACTGCAGTTTCATTTATTAGCCCATATATACAATGTTCATTCATATACAAGTAAAAACATGTTGAGATCCATAAATAGTTGTTGTCATAGAACATACATAAAACCAACATAATGAAAACAATATACTCATGATAGTACAACCATATAGAGGTCCACATATAATCCATCAAAATACTCATAGAAATACAAGGAGAAACAAAATTTCATTAGTTATGCAGTAAACCAAATGGAGATGGGACTACCATGTTCCACCCGACCATAGATTGGTTGAGACAAGCCTCTCTTCAGCCAATCACCCTTGTGCCATATTCCAAGCATGAATGTGGGACTCATAGAACACATCAAAAAAACTAATAAATATGGATGCCACCAGAGTTCTCCACCTACACCGTGAGGAATTTGAGTGCCTCCTAGTCTCTCAGGCTTTACTGTGCATCCACAATCTGAACCAAGGATCACTAGGTCCTACACTGAGACATACTCTCCAAGATTTACCGTGCATTTCATTCCAGAATCACTAGGCCCATTGGAAAGAAAAATCGCCTCTTGGATTTACCCTATATCTTGCCAATTTATCGATGAGGATTCCTAGGCCCACTGAGGCACACAATCTGGCTTTACCACAACCCACATTCTGTTGCAGGGGTTATTAGGCTAGTGGCTTCGTGCATCCTCAGTCTGGTTCAAGGACCACTACACCATGTGTTTGTAAATTGGGATATCCACCCCACTCAACTTCGAATCCAATCCAGTCATCCCAAATAAACCAAATGAGAGAACCCATCTTATCAAATATATAGGAAATGGCAAGGCTAGGGTAAAAATACTATCACACTGGGAAAACCCATGCCATGGTAGAAAATAAGCACATGAAATTCCATGCATGCCAAATATAGAAAGGAAAAAAAACATGAAAGTCAATACCTGCAATGAAGGTTATTGTAGCTACTTGATCCTGCCTTTCCCTGCTTCCCTTCTTTGCCTTTCTTGCTCCAATGCCAAAGAGCTCCAAGAAAACTCTAAGTATCTAAGAGCTTGAGGGAGAGAGAGAATATAAGAGAGCTCCAAAACTGAACTGATCAAGCCTTAACACTGACTAATCTTTCCAACTAATCCTCAGAAACCTTTTTATTATTGAGGCCTCTATTTTCTTCATTTTCCATTATTTTCCTTCTCACAAGCAACATGTGAGCTTTCACCTTCATTTCCCCTTATTTCCATTATTTTCATAAGTAATTGTGCTAAAAAATCCATTTTGCCTTTCTAAAGCCTTAGCCATTGCCTTTGACAATTCCTTTAGCCATAAACAACCAAATGGACACCCTCTAGGATGTCCTACCCAACATTCAACTTGGAATACATGTCTCATCATCCATGGTATTTATATATATTTTTACATGGAATTTTACCAGGGTTGTTATAGAAGCTTCCCCCTTGGAGGAAATCGTCCTTGGTGTTCAATCATACATATACCTTAGCAAGATTACTGAAAACAAAACATACTACCCATGGAGCTTTATAACACAACTAATTGCATTATTTATAATGAAAGACATTCTCAAAATAAAAACATCATGAAAACATGACAATATAACAACCATACCGCATACTGGAGCTTTATAACACAACTCATTACATTATTTACAATAATACACACATTTACATATATCCACATTTCTCAACCACCAAATAGAAGGATATGATGCTTGCATATACAATAAGGGAATACAAAGGCTCACACATCAACCCTCAAAGTAATACCACAATTCATCTTCTTCCCAGGAAATCCATAATCCACTGCAAAGTCAAATCTACATCTAATGTCTAACGTTATAATCCTACGCCACTTGTCCTCTCACTAAACAGTTACCATATCATTTTTATAGGGCACACTCCCAATGTGAATTTGATTCCATTTGTCAATTCTAATGAAAAAATCCATCCCTGACCTTCCATTCTTTGCTACACTATCCCTTGGGAAATCTAGTCAATCCCTTTCGTGTTTTCACTCACCTTCCTAGTTCTGTTGCCACGCCCATCCCGGGCAGTCCATCCCTTGGCAAGGCTTCCTCGAATCGGAAGATACAAAACCCAAGGCATATCCCTACCTCAAAACCATCATCCCGATCATAACATTCCCGTGGAAATCAATGGACACTATTGGGTACGAGTGTCCCACAATGGCACTACTCCTGACGTACTCTACCAACATACTGCTCCATGTTCCAATTTGTTTTGTTGTTGCTACCAATTCTTGGAGTCGATTTCAACCACCCAACCAGGCATGTTCATGCATTCATGTACCAAGCACATAACTTCCAAAAAATAAATTGAAATAAATTCACATCATACCTCATTGGTACCTCGTGAATAAGGTACATTTGCAATCATGTTCACTTCCTATCACAACAAGTCAAACTAGCATATTTGACCAAATCAACATGTATAAAAATATCACATTAGGTTAGCTCAAAATATAATTATCAAAATCATAAATCACATGTAACCATCATAAACCAAAATCATAGATCATATGTAATCATCATAAAACATAACCATAGATCACATATAATCATCATATACCATATCATAAATCACATGCATAATAAAACTGAAATTAAATACCGGTACTTATCCTTTCATTAATCCTTATCTTCTACCTTTGTCTTTATTCCATATGCACTCTGGATCAGTTTCCACACCACACAAACACCGAGTGCCTTCTCCTCAGCCATGTACTCATACACATAATGTGCATCACACCCATACAATCCACACACACATACAACACCATGCCATACATGCATCCGCACCTCACATGCCACACATAAATCTACACCCAGTGTACAACATCAATAACACACATCACAATACCATGACTATACAATGTGCATACATAACACCACATATCCTCAACACAACATGTATGACATGCACATAATACCACACATCCACTAGTACCATATGTACAACATGTACAGAGTACCACCTGTACTATGCACCACCTGCACAACATGTGCACAACATCACATGTACATGACACCACCTGCACAACATGTACAGAACACCACATGTACATCGCGCCACTATAGAACATGTACAAAATTCCACATGCACATTGTACCACATGCATGATGTGTACGTGACACAACATGTACATAGTGCCACATGCACAACATGTACACAACACCACCTTCACATAGCACCACTTGTACAACATGTACACAACACCAGATGCACACATCACAACTTGTACAATAATGCACACAACATCATATGTACATAGCACCATATGTACAACATGCACACAACATTTACATAGAACTGCATATCCAACATGTAGATAACATCATCTATATGCATCACTGAATATCCAACACGCACAGAGCACCATATGCATACAATACCACACACCCATCGTGCACACAATACAATATGTAAATAATACCTCATATCCAGCATGTACATAACACCATTTATCCCCAACAATGAATATACAACATTCATACAACACTATCTGTACCATCTTGTACATAACATTGCATAAGCAACATGTACACACACTATGTGTACACAACACTACATGTGCACAATATCATATATGCAACATGTACAACATATACAACAGGTGCACAAAAATAGTACCACACATCCAAAAGGAGACCGTCTCTACCAATAATCCATGCTCCCAATGTCTCTCTTCCATTCATGCTTATCCTAGCATGCCACGGACCACACTACTTTAATTTCGCTGATGTATCCTTCCACATTACCTGTAATAACATGAACATAGGCATAATACAAGCATACAGTACAAATTCATATTGACATGATACTAACCTCGTATATTTGTCATGACTACGCTTCCCACTTGATTCCTCATAGCCAGGAACTTCTTCATGCCATTCGCGCACATAAGAAATCATTCCACCGTTAGAACAATCTATGATAACCCCGTCAAATGATGACATAGACACATACATGCATACATATATAATCATTAGCATAAAACAATCATGATCATGTTGGACAACGACATACATACATATATATACACATAAATTTTATCATTAATAATCATGATCCATGACGACTCTGTAAAACATGACATACATACACACCTACATGTATACATATAGAAAAATCAACATAATCATGACCATAACACAATTACCAGATATCAAGGTCAAGGTTTAAAATAACTTCCTTATTTGTGAACAACATGCACAACATTGACAGCAATTTTTCCCAACATAGTTAGGCATTCGACACCTTAGATCCATTTACTCTAATTTTTTTGTTACCTTTCTCATGTTTGTACTGCCACCGTCCATTTACCACTATGAACCAACTAGTCATAGTCTTACCTTCTGTTTCACTTACTCATACACTGAGCTACATCTAAATCTTACATTACCTTTCGTGTACCATAGAACTCTCCCCGAGATCCATTAACTTTCCTCTTTGTCAACCAATTCCCAAGACTCAAAACATAAAAGACAATGCCGAGAAACAAACAAGGAGCAAAACCATGAAAACTATTGACAAAAATATCATGCCATAACCAAAGTAGAAAGGCCTTTCACCAGACATAAACAAAACCACAAATTAAACTCAAAAAATAATAGAATACCAAAAGCACAAAACTACCAACAAACACCATGACTCAGTCCCCATGGTTCCAAAAGAAATCTCAACCTAAACCTTCTTCAAGATTTCAAGGTAATCTCTCTTGCCATGAAACTCCCTACATCATACTGCGATAAACATATATTGTCAATGTATAAGTAAACATAACAATACACTAATTACCTCATTTTTTTGTGCCAAGCATGTTGCTTGCAACTAAACGCATCCATGCCATATCTCAAGGGACTCCAATCCTTTTAATAGATTCACATGTAGATAAAGACTAGATAATATACTTGTCAAGTACATGTTCATGATTATAGCACATATTCACATAATTTTAGACAAAATCAAGGTGAAGAAGACTTCCTGTATGCAAAACACTCATTTGTTTGGAGTTAGGATTTCCAAACCTAGCCAAAGGAATTCTTTGTCCAATTCTTATCTTTTACCTTTTTACCTGGTTGAAATTGAGGCTTACAATGAACTATCACACCACCCAACTGTTAGTGATATAAACACATCAACTATTACCTTTTCATGTTGATACCAAGCATGATTCCTGCAACTTCTCACACATGTCAACTACACATTCCAAATATCAAGACAATCATATCTATCAATTTGAAATCAACCTTTACAAGCAATCATGTCATAATCCATAGACAACTCATAGTCATTGTACATAATGCTAAAATTGTCAACTACTTTCAGTTACATATCAATTGTATCAACACATATGTATTAGTATAACCATATTAAGAGAAGATCATTTCCTCATGCAATCCTATAAACTCATACTCATATCATGTGATCCATAAAGAATTCAACCAACTTTCAACCATACCATGTTAAATAAATCAACTAGATGACATAATAGACACCAAACACTCAAGCACCAAATAGATGTCATAATCAAACATTTAAGCAGAAGGTAGATGAAATAAGCAAGTTCAAACCTTAATGTATCTCAAGGGAGACAATCGTGTCTGCATAATAAATCTAGTTAGTATGATATAACTTCACAATATATTAACCCAAACATAAACAAGATCATGATTTCCAAATAGTCACTACCTAACATGTTTGCATCATAATCTCATAAACAATTATCATTCATGCATAACAATAACATATGCAAAGTCAGTCTATATTAGTACATCACCATATCAAAAATATGTCAGATCATACCTTAATATCACAACCATGACCATTTGCATAGGTCAAACTAGGTTAACATCATACATATAACATCGAGATCTTTAATGCAATGAATATAACCATCACACATATGACCAATCCAAATTACGACATCAAGATCTCAATAAAATAATCCTAATCATAAAGTTAATAGGATATAACAACAATAAGCTACATATAATGCTCATATATAACCTAATCATCAATTTACCTAACATAAAACAACAATAGAAATGCATACAACCATAGGTTAGCATTATTCTTGACTATCCAACACATGTGGATATAACTATACTAATCAACTATCATCTATCATGTATGTAACCATAGCATTAAAAGACATGTTCATAAACATAATGTATATAAACCTAATGCATATAAAAATCCTTAATTTGCATACCTCCATGCCCAACAGGCATTACCTATATGACGATATGCTCTTGCCTCGAGATCTAATGTTGCAACTTCACTTTAATGATCTGCATCTCCTGCTTTTCCTCATTTAACACATTAGCATCCTAACATACCAAGAGCACCAAGATGAACTAAGTTGCATACAATGACTTCACAAGTCATGTTTGACCTACTATTCATGCATAGTTGTAAGAAAGACCATGCATGCATAACAACTGCATATAGAAATATAACACATGAGTACCAAATCATATACACATCATTCTAGCTAGAGTCCAGTCATCAATGCATGACCATATCAACCACATAAACCATGACCTCATGCATGACAACAACCATTAATCCATTGTACACATTGCCACATGCAACTATCAACATGGATACATTTAATCAAACCTACACGAATGTAGACTAGCATACAAGGATGTAAGTAGACGACATAAAATCAACATGTAAGTGACATATACCAATATATCACCAGCCATATACTCATGGAAAATGCATTCTACAAAATCAACATCAAATTCTCCATGACAAAGATACTACAACCATAATAAATCATCAAAAAAATGCAACAAGCACATGTAATGCAAGTGTAATAGAAACACATGCAACTAACATGCATGCATGACCAACACACACCGCCCATCCAGTTTGACAGTTGAACCATGCTCTCATACCACTCTATAACACCCTCCTCTCACATCTACCCAAGCAACCGACCAACTAAGGTAAACATGCGACGAGAGACTACTATGATTGGATTCAACCTCCTATGTGACGTTAAGGAAGTGGAATCAATAGAAACATAACACACAGACCTTTGTGAGGTTCTTTATGACCCTCAGGAGCTAATCCACCACGTTAGGTGCCCAAACCCTGAGTTAACCTAGCATTTCAATGAATTAAACCCAGAATCGCTCCCATGACAAGGCATGGGTGTGACTATAAACCTATAGTTGCTCCCACAATACCTGCACGGGAGAGACTATAGTCTCTCTCAACGAGTTCTGTTTGAGATACTACAAGATTTAAACCACGTTTCTTTCCAAGACATGACACTACACCAAGGAAAAGCCTCTAACATAAAACTTGATCAAGGATTTGACCTAACCAAGCCTAACCATGAAATACATTTTGGGAAACACTTAGTAAATATAGAACCTACAAGTTCAAATAGAAAATATGAGCATATGAGTATCATACTTATCTGAGATTTGCTAGAAAGCGTTTTTTTCTTATCACTTTAATTATAGTTTCATCCATTAGACCATAGATACATTGTTCATTCATATACAAGTAAAAACATGCCGAGATCCATACATAGCTACTATCATAAAACATACATATAACGAGAATAATAACAACATAAACACTCATGAAAGTACAACCATATAGACCACATATAATCCATCAAAATACTCATAGAAATACAAGGAGAAGTAACCTTTCATTAATGATGCAACAGACCAACCGGAGATGGGACTACCACGTTCCACCTAACCATAGATTGGCTGAGCCAAGTCTCTCTTAAAAAAATCACCCCCATGCCATATTCCAAACATGAAAGTGGGACTTATAGAACACATCAAAACCAACAATCAATATGGATGCCACGAGAGTGCTCTGCCTACACTGTGAGGAATTAGAGTGCCTCTTAGTCTCTCAGGCTTCACTATGTATCCACAGTTTGATCCAAGGATCACTACACACTACACCGAGACATACTCTCATGGCCTTATTGTGCCTTCCATCCTAGAATCACAAGGCCCAATGGAGAGAAAATCCACCTCTTGGCTTTACCTTATATCTTTCCATTCACTGGCAAGGATTCCTAGGCCCACCAAGGCACACAATCTGGCTTTACCACAACCCACAGTTTGGTTCAGGGGTTACTATGCTAGTGGCTTTGTTCATCCTTAGTCTGGTTCAAGGACCACTACACCATGTGTTTCTCAATTCAGAGATCCACCCCACTCAACTTCGAATCCAATCTAGCCATCCCACATAATCTGAATGAGAGAACCCATGTCATCAAAACTATTAGGAAATGGGAACGCTAGGCAAAAAATATTGTCACACCTAGAAAAAACCATGCCACGATAGAAAAGAAACACATTCAGTCCCATGCATGCAAAATCTATCAATGAAAACACACATGCAAGTTGATACTTGCAATGAAGCCATTGTAGCTACTTGATCCTGCCTTTCCCTGATTGCCTTCTTTGCCTTTCTTTCTCCAATGCCAAAATGCTCCAAGAAAACTCTAAGTATCCAAGAGCATGAGGGTAAGAGAGAATATAAGAGAGCTCCAAAACTAAACTGATCAAGCCTTAACACTGACTAAGTTTGTGAACTGATCCTCGTAATCCTTTTTATTAATGAGGCATCTATTTTCTTCATTTTGTATTATTTTCCTTCATTTTCCTCCTCACATGCAACCTATGACCTTTCATCCTCCTTTTCTCCTAATTTCCATTATTTTCATAAATAATTGTGCCAAAAATTCCATTTTTCCTTTCCAAAGCCTTATCCATTTCCTTTGCCAATTTCATTTAGCCATAAACAACCAAATGAACACTGTTCTGCCCAACATTCAACTTGGAATACATGTCCCATCATCCGTGGTATTTATTTATATTTTTATGTATAACTTTACTAGGACTCTTATATGCTTTGCAACAAATTTTCCACCATGAATGAGAAAACCTCATACTCAATTATTTTCCTTCATTTTCCTCCTCACATGCAACCTATGACCTTTCATCCTCCTTTTCTCCTAATTTCCATTATTTTCATAAATAATTGTGCCAAAAATTCCATTTTTCCTTTCCAAAGCCTTATCCATTTCCTTTGCCAATTTCATTTAGCCATAAACAACCAAATGAACCCCCCCTTGAATGTTCTGCCCAACATTCAACTTGGAATACGTGTCCCATCATCCGTGGTATTTATTTATATTTTTATGTATAACTTTACTAGGACTCTTATATGCTTTGCAACAAATTTTCCACCACGAATGAGAAAACCTCATACTCAACAAGTTCTATATCTGTCTACTCCCACCTAGCACGTGCATCGCATACCTTAATCATGTAGAGATTACCAAACATTCAACATCTATATAAAGAGACAATGATCCACTTGAATATATGGGTAGGTAACCACTGTAATAGTCAATCTAGTAGCATATCCCTCGAAGTGGATGAGAATTCATGATCACTACCTTCTCTACTGAGAGGGACAAGCCCATATTCACTTTGATACTATGTGAACCAATGAAATAGAAGAAATGATTTCCATACCAAATTATGTTTGCTTGATCTATAACTCAAACAATGGTACATATTTATATAAGAAATCATATCAAAATGCATTCTCTCGAACTTCCAAACATTCAAGTTGAGAAATATCTTGTTTAGAAAAACTATGTCATCCAAGTAAAATCTGTCAATCACCTAAAACATATAAAAAATTTCTAATGTAAAGACACTCTACATTATAATGGCTAACAAAATAACAAACCATATCCTTCTTTAATGAATAAATACAAAAATAAATAAATAAAAGTACACCATTAGAAAAGACAATTAAAAAATAATAAATTAAACATATTTACATGTTGAAATCTACCATGACTTTGAACTATCATAATTATGAGACATGAACTCTCTGAATTTTGATGAAAATAGTCATTCAAAGTTCAATATCTATTCTGATGCAGATGGTCATTCAAAGTTCAATATCTTCATACTATTTTCAGTTCTATCCACTACTTTCATAGACAAAAGCATAAAGACGTAAATACCAAGAGTCAATATTATGCAAAAATTCTCCTTTTGTGATTTCTCATAGTAATTTGTGATATAAACCTATTATACGATGCATAAAATGTAAGTTCATTTATAAACTATGACAATTTATTACCATTTGTCCATGAATAAAATAGTAGAAGAAAAGGAAACTAATTTGCACGTGGCATGAAGTTGGAAGAAACAAACCAACTCCCCCAAGATTAGGATTTCTTGCCACATGAAGTTTCAGTTGAGTTTGAAACAATTTCTAAGTTAGTTATGTTAACTACCCTGGAATAGCCCCCTTGAGTACTTTGATAATTGTACATCTGTTGGGTGCTAACGTTCATATTGTCCCATAATTTTTTTTGAGTATTATTCAGAGAGCTGAAGAAGTTGCCAGTAGGGGAATAATGGATGCATTTTTATTAAATGCATGTGAAATTTCTGGATAATATAAGGGGAAAAAGACGTCAACTTTAGAGGATAATACTATTCCTGTCGCTACCCCTACAATAACCTTGCTAGTGGTTGCTATTTTTTGATGCACATTTGCAGAAGCCATTAAATTATCACACTTGAACACTTGCAAAGTATTAGTAATGAGCTTTCCATGAGACGATTCTACCTAGCCAGAGGAAGAGATTGTCTGATTGGTAAATGTGCGTCATACTGATCCAATTCTACTTAACACCATAGACAACTCCAACTTTGGCTCCTCGTGTCCAATAAATTGACCTCTGACACTGCTAGACTTCTCATCAAGCCACAGCTACAAGTTCGCATCCACATACCAAACGTCCATAGCATTGGTCACACTGAAACTGAATGTGTGCTCTTTTGCGTCCAACAGCTTCCCCATAAAGGGTGCAACCTCAATCTCATAGCTGGGCAAATCAAAGGACCCAATACCTGTAACAGGTTGCCAGTAGTTTGTATTGAAATCTCATGCGAAAATCACAAGAAAAGGCCACACTACACCTACAAGAACCCCATCGATAAAGGGCACCACTTCTCTAAAAGACCCATTACCATCCCGATTGGTGTACTAGAAGTCATCATCCTGTATGACTGAGACAAAAATGTCCAAAACAACCTTTTAAGCGTTACCTAGTAATTGTAGCGACTTCGAGTGCACATCAGACAAATTTTGTATCTGAAGACAAGCTCCCCAAATGTCAGAATTAGGAAGCGAAATGGGCATAATCAAATCTGCAAACCATGGGTTACCCAACCCTTTTTTGCTATAATCCCCATAAAAATGAAATGTTATATTGACATGATAAACCCCAGTATCATGGCTATGAATTAAGTTATCAAGCCAAACTTCAAGGATGGCTTATCTAACAATGAAGAATACTTAGTATTATCCTTTTGAATAGTCCGTTCAATCGCTCCACCATTGGGTTCTGTTGTAGAAGTGCACAAGATCTTCACTCCACTCAACCACATGCCTATAATTTTCTCATACGGATTCCCATCACACGTTTCTTTCCACTCCAACACCACTCTCGTCCAATTCTTTTGGAAATTTGGGGGTGGCTTATAGTGTACTGCAACTCGAGGCTGAGTATACGTGAACCCAAAATCGTGGTCTAACAGTTGGACAGAGCATGGCTTTTCATTGGGAAGCTCAATGGGTTTTGTAACCTCAAAAATTACCTTTGGATTTCCATGAGAGGGAGACATATTTACAGGGTCTCTGGGTGCTCGACCCGATGAAGTAGAGATCTCCCTCGGCCTCCAGAGGTTAATGATGGCAAGACTTGTTAGAGGTAATGGAGAATATCCTAGAATAGTGAATTGGTTCATGGTACCTCAGGATAGGAATCAGTTTCTGTTTCTTAGGGTATGGTTCTAACTTCCCTAAAACCATGATTGCTATTTAATGTGTGATGTACATGGACAATGTAGAGCGTTCTGCAGAGCAAGACTCTCCTGGTTCAGACTCTCTTTCGTAGAGATGACTAGTGGGTATTTTTTCATTAATACAAACATCACTTTTTAACATGGTATCAGAGCTACAGGTTGGAGGAACCTGTATGTTGAGTGAATGATTTAAAAGTCACGCCTGAGGTGAAATCGTCGCATGCTTTGGAGGGCTAATAGTGTCGATCCACTGTGAAACTTCCACGTCCTTTTATTTTGCTAACCATCGCGAATCTTTGGTGTACAGTTGCGATGACCTTCGTGAATCTGTGGTGTTAAATTGCGGCGACTGTGCAAACAACAAAAAAAAGGGGGCTGTGTGGAGGTCGAGAGAAGGCTGCATGGAGGCCGAGAGAAGGCTTTGGTGGCTCCCGAGAGAAGGCTACGTGGAGGCCAAGGTCTGCCGAGATAAGGCAGCGACGACCCTATAATTAGAGAGGGCGCACAGAGTACAAGGGATTAGCCAGTGCTAGAGGCTGTTGAAAATACTAGAAATCAAACTTGCAGATATCAGCGATTTCTGTCTTTAACATAGATCTGGGGTAAATCTAACATACATTTTTTTTACTTGTCACTTTTTTTTTAATCGCCAAGATGAATAATCAGATGATTGAAGCATACTTGAATGAGCATAACAATCTTAATGGCTCCAATTATGTGAATTGGAAATTCAAGATGCAGACTCTGATAGAAGCGCAGAGTGCTTGGACGATTGTAAATGGGGATGAACAAAATCCAACAGCCTGATCAGCATCGATCCCAAACTGGGAGAAGCGAGAAGGTAAAGCAAGGACGTTGCTGAAGATGTCAATGAAAGACTACATCATACCACATATCAAAAAATGCAAATCAGCAAGTGAAATTTGGGAAATTTTGAAGGATTTGTATGAGATCAAGAATACAAATCGTCTTCTGTTCCTTAAGAGCAAGATCTTATCCCTAAAGATGGAGGAAAATTAAACAATTTCTTCCTTCATAATGAGGATCAAAGATCTGAAGAACAAATTGGCAGACGTTGGTGATACAGTTGCAGATACAGATCTAGTAACCATTACCATGAATGGTGTGACCTATGACTACCAAATTTATCACTGGGATAAATACGAGAGAGAAAATCCCAAAGTTTGAAGAAATGACAGGAATATTAATGCAAGAAGAAGAAAGAAGATCGAATTTGAAGCCCCAGAGTGTCGATCTTACGTTGATGGCGAAAAATAACTTCTTCAAAGGAAAAGGAAATCCGAAACAATAAAATGGAGGAAACTCACAGAAAAGACCAAATCAGACTCAAGGTATGCATCTGAATAGAAACAACTCTAAAATTAAATGTTTTTATTGCGGAAAGATTGGTCATATGGCTAAGGAGTGCAGGAAGAAGATATATCATGAACAACAGGAGAAGCAGAAACGACATGCAATTCATCTCGTGAATGACAATCATGTGCAGAACTTTAGATTGTTCATGACAGACTTTGATGAGAATGTTGATGCAGACATCTGTTATGTAGATTCGAGAGCATCAACACATATGACGGGGAACAAGCAATGGTTCAAAGATTTAAAAAAAGTCAATGACAGAGCACAAATCTACCTAGGTGATGATAGAAGTCATCAAATAAAAGGGTGTGGGAAAATTTCTATCATTCTACCTAATGGTATTGTAAGACAAATTCATAATGTCATGTATGCGCCTAGTGTAACAAAGAACTTGATTTTTGTATCCATGATTACAGATCAAGATCTTAAAGTTGATTTTTTAAAATCTAACTATTATATTAAAGATCTGTTAGATGGCATGAAGACTATTGCTATAGGAATTTGAACATGAGGTTTGCACAAATTGGATGTAAGACCAGCACCAGTTCGAGCTTTGACAACAACGAGTTTGACTACAAAAGAGCTGTGGCATCAGATATTTGGTCATATCAACTACAATGATTTTCTGTTACTTCAGAAAAAGGAAATGGTAAGAGATCTTCCTATGTTAAAACAAGTGCATAATGTGTTGAAAATAGCAACAAGAAATGCTAAAAATAGAAATGCTAAAACTAGTGTTTCTATAAATAGCATTTCAGTTACCAGTGTTAGAAATAACAACAGGGAATGATAAAATCAAAATGCTAAAAATAGCATTGCTATAAATAGCATTTCGAGATACATTCCAATTTTAGTTAGTCCCTAAAATAAAATTGAGAATTAAAATTCGAATTTGATCTTAGCAGTTGTTTGAAAATTAATTAATTAATTCATCTTGAGTTAATTAGTTGGAGAAAATCAAACATGAAGTCTATGTGAAGACATGCAACAAATATCCCCTTGATTGAGGAAGTTATCCATTAATTAAGGAGATAAGGTTGAGTTGTATTTTGAGTTGTAATTAGTTAGCTCAGTTAACTGAGTTAAGTCCGGTTAGATTAGTTCCAACAGTTTGTGGAACTGATTGTGAGTTCAGTTAGTTAATGCATGCATGCATGTAACTAGTGTACTTCAGATAACTGAATATTCTCTCATAAATAACTCATGCATGTTAGTTCAGTCAAAGGCCCAGTTGAGATCAGAGGAAGGTACAATGTACTATCAGTTGGAGGATTTTTCCTATATAGGAAACTCAACCATGCAGAAGGAATTATCTCCTTTAGGATTGGGCAATTAGATCAGAGGTTAGTGAGCAGTGTGTGAGGTAATTCACACAGGTGGCAGCTTTTGGACCCCAAGAGAAACTACGCAAGGAAATAGGAGGCTTGGAGGGCAGAGGAGAAGGTTGTGAGAACCTTTGACTGTCTATGAGCAGCATTGAGGGATTGTACTGAGAGCTGGATAGCTTGTGAGCTAAATATTTGTGTAATCTCTGAGATATTTCCAGTTGTTTGATAATACAGATAGCGGGGTTTTTAGCTAAGGCTTTCCCCAAATTATTCTTCTGTGTTCATGTGTGATTGATTTCTCATTCTCTGTTATATGTTTTCAAATTAATCTTTCTCAAAATTGATTAGCTTCCGCAAGTTTGTTTGTAGAAGTAGATCAAGTATTTTGCTTTAGTATATTGCATTATCAGGTGATCTACGGTGGGCATTTCTACATGGTATCAGAGCTAGCTGATCTATAGAGAAATTTCTACATGGTATTAGAGCAAAGGTGATCAAAGCGGAGAACAATGTACAAAGAAGGTAGAAGTTTGAAGTTTGAAGTTCCTGATTATAGAAATCGAATTCTTATCACATCTCAAATTTCACCAATGGCGTTCAATGGTTTGAGACTCGATTATGCCCTGGATGGCAGCTTGAATTATATAGCCTCGAAGGATTGCATGGAAGAGGTATTAGAGGACAACAGTTTGAAGGACTTCATTGATCAAGAAGTCCCAAAGCCAGCAACTGCTAATGCCCAAGAATTGGCGGAATGGAAGAAATGCGTGGCTAGAGCGAGGAGGATTCTTTTGGAGGGAGTTCGAGACCACATTATCTCAAGTCTCCATGAGAAGGAGACATTGTTTTCAATGTGGAAAACATTGAAGGATCTATATCAGAATAACAGTGATCAGAGGAAGCTGGCACTGAAAGACAAGCTTGATGATGACATGGTGAGTCTTGCTCTCCTTGGTCTTCCTAAGAGCTGGCATAGCTACCAGGACTCAACTAATGGAAGAGAGAAACTTCCAGATTGGGAACGACTGTGGTCAAATCTAATGCAGGAGGAGATCAAGCGAAGCACCAGAGATGGTTCTTCATCTAAGGAGGATGAAGAAAATTGCACCTTAGCGAGTAAGGAAAAGAAAGGGAAGGAGAAAGATTCTCATCCCAAATCGAGTTCTTCCCATGGTGGGAAGAAGATTGATAAATCGAAAGTGCGATGATTTCATTTTCATGAGGTGGGCCATTATGCAACAAATTGTCCATTGAAAAATCCAAGATGGGATCCAAGGAAGGATCTGAAGGGGAGGCATTGGCCTCTTAGTTCAAGTTGGATTTTACCCTTATCGCATGCATGGTTTCATCGATGATGGGTTGTGGTTGGTTTCTTGACAGTGGAGCCTCATTCCAAATGACCAGTAATAAGAGTTTATTCAATACCTTGGAGGAGAAATACCTTCAGATACTCATAGCAATGGGTAATGATGAAAAGTATAGTGTTTTAGGTGTGGGCACAATTTCTTTTCAGAGGGAGCATGGAGCTCGCATTACCTTGACAGTTGTGAAGTATGTGCCAAGAATGAAGAAGAACTTGGAATCGATTGTGATGCTGGAAGAAAAAGGTTATGATGTAGTCTTCAGTAAGGGAAAGGTTTTCCTTAGACACATCACCACAAGATAGGTGAAGCAAATCGGTTCACGAGTCAAGAACCTGTATGCTCTTGAGGTTCAAGATGCATGCAAAGCCTTGAGGAGCAAGGCAACTGTTGGAGACTTGGTGATTGAGAGGGAGAGTACTTTACCTCTCAACATGTAGCACCAGAAGAAGTCTTAGACAATTGTGGAGGAGCCACAATTGGTGAAGCAACTTTAGGAGGTTGTGGAGTAGCCACAACTGGAGAAGCCGAGAGGAGATCGAGTGGAGGAATCCACTCATGCAGAGACCTCCAGTAGGGGGAAATTTCGAGCCAAGTGGGCAGAGGGATCACATGCATCCATACCTCCAAGTAGGAGGTGGGGAGATGTGGAATGATAGTCCTAAGAAGGCTGAAATAGGGGTAGGATTTTTGAGGTGCCCAACCTCTTTGATTGGACCTTGCTACGAGAGCCCCAACAAGGAGTAGCAGGACTGGCTGAGTGGGTAGAGACAGATGCAGATGGAGCGACAGAGGGAGCTTCAACATCAGAGGGTGTTTCTAGCCCAATAGGGAGGTCAGTTGGGAGATCAGTTACTTACTTCTCAGTAACTAAGTTGTAGTGCAACAGTGGGCAGCACGATGCAACATGATGAGAGGAGGTGTAGTGCGGATGCATGCTGGGAGATAGGGCCAACAGCAACACATATGTAGCAAGAGGAATCAGTGTGATTGATGCAATCAGAGATCAAAGTGAAAGAGGCTAGAGCAATCAAATACTGAAGAGCACAAAGGTGCAAAGTTTTTAGTCGATAGAGGCAATAGCAGTCAGAGACTTTGATGACAGAGGCATCATTCTGATTCAGGTTGGATATTTTTTGTTTCAGAGTTGCTGGAGCAACAACACTAGGGAGAAGTGTTGAATGCAAAACATTCCAAAGGTTCAGGATCGGGTTTGGGTTGAATGCCTTTCTTGTTGAGTGGGAGTGTTGAAAATAGAAACAAGAAATGCTAAAAATAGCATTGCTATAAATAGAATTTCAGGTACCAGTGTTGGAAATAGCAACAAGGAATGATAAAATAGAAATGCTAAAAATAGCATTGCTATAAATAGCATTTCAGGTACCAGTGTTGGAAATAGCAACAAGGAATGATAAAATAGAAATGCTAAAAATAGCATTGCTATAAATAGCATCTCAAGATACATTCCAATTTTAGTTAGTCCCTGAACTAAAATTAAGAATTAAAATTCGAATTTGATCTTAGTAGCTATTTGAGAAATAATTAATTAATTCATCTTGAGTTAATTAGTTGGAGAAAATCAAACATGAAGTCTATATGAAGACATGCAATAGTTATCCCCTTGATTGAGGAAGTTATCCATTAATTAAGGAGATAAGGTTGAATTGTATTTTGAATTGTAATTAGTTAGCTCAGTTAACTGAGTTAAGTCCAGTTAGATTAGTTCCAACAGTTTGTGGAACTGATTGGGAATTCAGTTAGTTAATGCATGCATGTATGTAACTAGTGTACTTCAGATATCTGAATATTCTCTCATAAATAACTCATGCATGTCAGTTCAGTCAGAGACCCAGTTGAGATCAGAGGAAGGGACAATGTACTATAAGTTGGAGGATTTTTCCTATATAGGAAGCTCATCCATGCAGAAGGAATTATCTCCTTTAGGATTGTGCAGTTAGATCATAGGTTAGTGAGTAGTGTGTGAGGTAATTCACATAGGTGGCAGCTTTTGGACCCCAAGAGAAACTGCACAAGGAAATAGGAGGCTTAGAGGGCAAAGGAGAAGGTTATGAGAACCTTTGACTATCTATGAGCAACATTGAGGATTGTACTGAGAGCTGGATAGCTTGTGAGCTAAAGCTTTGTGTAATCTCTGAGATATTTCCACTTGTTTGATAATACAGATAGCAGGGTTTTTAGCTAAGGCTTTCCCTAGATTATTCTTCTGTGTTCATGTGTGATTGATTTCTGCTTCCGCGAGTTTGTTTGTAGAAGTAGATCAAGTATTTTGATTTAGTATATTACAGTATTAGGTGATCTACAGTTGGAATTTATACATAATGATTGTGATGCTTGTACATTAGGAAAGATGCATAGAGAGGAATTCCCTGTTCGAGTAGAGAAGAAACAGAGAGACATACTTGAATTAGTGCACACAGATCTTTGTGGACCCATGAAAACAAAGTCATTAAGAGGTGCACTGTATTTTTTACTGTTTATTAATGAATACACAAAGTTTTCTTGGGTATATTTTTTGAGTAATAAAAGTCACACATTTGAATACTTTAAGCAGTTTAGAAACATGATTGAAAAGAAAACACGGAAGCATATAAAAATTCTTTGCTCCGATTAAGGGGGAGAATACAGGAAGGATGAGCTTATCAAGTACTGTGAAGACCATGGTATATTAGAACAATTCACAGTACCCCATACTCCTCAGCAAAATGGAGTAACAGAAAGAAAGAACAGAACATTGGTGGAATGTGTTAGGAGCATGTTGAAAGGTAAGGATCTTTTGAATGGTTTTTCGGCTGAAGCATTGAATACTGTAGCTTATTTTAAAAATAGGAGTCCTACAAAGGGTCTTGAGTTTAGAACTCCCTATGAAGCATTATATGGATTTAAGCCTGCAGTAAAGCATTTAAAAGTGTTCAGGTCAAAAGAATTTGCCATATTCCAAAGGAAGACAGAAGAAAACTAGATTCACAAGCCATCAGATGTACCTTTATAGGGTATTGTTCACAATATAAAGCTTATAGATTATTTAATCCCTCTACTCACAAGATTTTTGTTAGTAGAGATGTCATATTCCATGAGTAGGATCATGAAGAATCTCATAAGCGCAATGAGGAATGGGATATTTCGTTCTTGGTGGAAGAAAGTGAAGAAACATGAAACAATCAGGATTAGTAGACAAAGGCAGAAGATGAGCAACAATAGATACAACAGTAGGAAGGAAAAGAAAATGATGATCAGACGACGTTTGAAGCTACCCCACCACTCAGGAGACCACGTAGGAAAACTCAATTGCCTGCTAGATACAGCGAAAATGCTTTTATAACTAGTATGATGAATGTTGTTGAACCTTCTAGTTATAAGGAAGCAAATGAATGTAGTGAATGGAAAACAGCTATGGAACAATAATATGAATCCATAATCAAGAACAACACTTGGGAGCTGGTTGAACTTTTGAAAGGGAAACAAACCATAGGTTGTAAATGGTTGTATAAACCCAAGATTAATTCATATGGAACCATAGATAAATTAAAAGCTAGATTGGTAGAAATACAAAAAGAAGGCATTGACTATGAAGAAACCTTTGCCCCTGTAGCTAAACTAAATACCATCAGAATGTTGATTGTCTTAGCTGCTAAGAAACATTGGATGATTCACCAACTAGATGTAAAGTCTGCATTTTTAAATGGAGAATTGAAAGAGGAGGTTTATTTAGAGAAACCTGAGGGGTTTGTCTAGAAAGGGAAAGAACATTTAGTCTGTAGATTAAAGAAAGCTCTTTATGGACTAAAGAAAGCACCAAGGTCCTGATATGAAAAGATTGATTCATTTTTTCTACAACTTGGCTACAACAGAAGTAAAAACGACCCTAATATGTATACCATGAAAGATGAACAGGGGCACATAGTGTTGATTTCTTTGTATGTAGATGATTTAATTATTACAGGTGATGTTATTGCTCTAATCAAAGAAATCAAGCAACAAATGTCACAGGTGTTCGAAATGAAATACCTTGGTGAATTAAGATATTGTTTGGGTCTTGAGATCTGGAGAGATTCAAGACAAACTTTTCTGTCCTAGGGTAAGTATGTCAAAGGTCTACTGGAAAGATTCAGGATGGATCAATGTAAGGCTACAGCAGTACCACTACAGCAGAACATTAAACTTCATAGTGAGGATGGCTCTAAAGAGGCAGATGCGACAATTTACAGAAAGCTGGTTGGGAGCTTAATCTACCTAACCATTGCTAGACCAGATTTGGCTTATGCAGTTAGTGTGCGAAGTCAATACATGTCCAAGCCACTTGAGAGTCATTGGAATGCAGCATAATATGTTTTGAAGTATCTACAAGGTACTATAGACTATGGTAATATTTATGTTGATTCTTCTAATGTTAGATTGACAAGATTTACAGATTCTGATTGGGCTGGAAATGTAGACGATCGTAGATCCATAACAGGCTATGCATTCAGCATTGGATCCAGGGTGATTACATGGAGCAACAAGAAGCAGAATACAATTTCCTTGTCTTCAGCGGACGTAGAGAATCAAGCTATGTGCGCAGCAACGTGTGAACCAGTTTGGTTGCGGAGACTTCTCTAGGATGTTGGGAAAGAACAAAAAGATGCAACAACAATCAGATGCGACAATCAGAGTTCAATCAAACTTTCTAATAATTTGGTGTTTCACAAGAACACTAAACACATTGATACACAATTCCACTTTGTTAGGGAGAAAGTTGAATCAAAAGAAATCCATCTTGTATATTGTAATACATGTGATAATGTTGCAGACATTTTCACTAAGCCTCTTGGCAAAATTAAGTTTGAAATGTTTAGGGAGATGTTAGGCATATATTTGTGAACCCTTCTCCATTAAAGGGGAGTGTTAGAGATAATGGAGAATATCCTAGAATAGCGAATTGATTCACAATACCTCGGGATAAGAATCAATTTCTATTTCTTATGGTATGGTTCTAACTTCCCTAAAACCATGATTGCTATTTAATGTGTGATGTACATGGACAATGTAGAGCGTTTTGCAGAACCAGACTCTCCTAGTTCAGACTCTCTTTCGTAGAGCTGACCAGTGGATATTTTTCCATTAATACAAACATCACTTTTAAACAAGACTTTGAGTAGCCACAAGTAATATCACTAGCATTTGCCAATGGACCTCCATTATCTGTAATAAATGCAGAATTCAACACAGACAACTCATCAATGTTTGCTCCTCGCTCAGTGATTTAAAACAGAAACAGAAACGCTGATTTACACTGTTAGGGGTGCATGGCATCACAGCAATACTTTTTGATTACCACGTGTACGATTTGAATTTTAAAATTATTTAACTTAAAAAAATATATAATTTTATAAAGGGTAAAGAGTAACAGTTTCTTTGAACAATCTTTACATTCATTTAATCAACGTTGGACTATGCATGATTATGAATAAAGGAAACAAATTGCAAACATGTTTCTAAGTTTGAAAATTTATAAGGTTAATAGAAAAGGTAAAACAAAATAAATTTTATAAAGAGTATTATATATTAATTGTTATACGCAAGCTTTTCTATAATTTAATACGAAGATATAATCTAATATGAAAAGGTGGTGTGACCAAAAAAAAAAAAAATGTGTTAATAGATATAGAGATGTGGTTTCAATGCATTACCAATTTTGAATTTGGAAGGACTTACCAAAATATGAATTTGGAAGGAAGGACCACGGAGGTTCCTGAGATATGAGAAGATTTTTACATACAGTAACAGTCATATTTTTACACGTTTTTACATTTTTTTTTTAATGACAATATCTGTAATAAATGTAGAATTCAACACAAACTATGATCAATCTTTGTTCCTTGCCGAGTGCTCTACTCGTATCATAATAATACTTTTCGATTACTATGGATAGGGTTTAAATTTTAAAAAATTTAAATTAAAAAAATTTAAAAACATTTAATTTAAAAAAATATAATTTTATCGATCCTTAATTCCAAATTCTAGAGAATTATAGAAATTTAACATATGCTTATAGAAATTCTTCGAACGAATGCTTACACAGGAAAATGTAAATTTAATGAACGTTGGACTTGGGTGATTTTGAATAAAAGAAACAAACTGTAAACATGTTTCTAATTTAGTGAATTCAGTAGGCTAACAAAAGCGAATTTAAGAGGCTAACAAAAGGGTGACATGAGAAAACATGTTCTAAGTTAGAAAGGTTAATAAAACTCTAAAATAATATAACTTTAACAAAGATTATTATATATTAATTAATATATTAATAGATATAGTTTCAATAAATGAATGTAAATATATCTAATAGAGAAATGCAATATTAATATGCTAGGGAAAGATTTTAGAAATTTAGGAATTTGGCAGGACTATATATGTTTCTGTTGGGGCATATTTATTTACACTAATAATCATATTTTTATTATTTTAATTGACATCAATATAGTTTGGGTTATTTACTAGCTTAGATTCATCTAATTCTAGATCTATCCTGAACTGAGAGTTATTTCATTTCTCTAAGTCCATGATGGATCTAGAGCTATATGGATTTAGGCTAGGTTAAATATTTTGTATAATTTATTTTTTTTGCGCCTACATGAGCAAAATTTAAGTTTTGTACTATGTTGCACATCATAGTGCCAGATCCACATAATAGTGGCGGAAGGGTTACACATCATACTGACCTCTCAACTCGATAAAAGTACACCATGCAATATTTTACACTATTAAGTTAGAATTTGTGTTCAGTTTGCCCCAAACTGAGTAGTGTAATACTACGTGTAGAGTTTAAATTTTAAAAATCCTTTACTCAACTATATTTATACTTAACTGTTTTTTATTTATATTATAAACATTAAAATTACCTAGATTTATATATTTATAAACAATCATAATAAAAATATATTGATAAACCATCATAAGTTAAATAGGTATGAGAGGTGAGGGCTCTAGGTTCGATCTTAAACAGATTAGATGTAGACTGAGAAGGGTGCGAACAAGCTACAAAAGAGAGCACGCCGAGGCGCATATAAGCAAATAGAATTGAAAAATATAAACAAATAAAATTGCTAAGGTAAACATAAACAAATAGCATTGAAAAATATTATTAAAAATAAAGCCATGTTCTAAGTAAATTAACAACATGACACTCACCATCCTCCCCAAACAAATTGAACAAGTATCGGTGTGAAACTGATTATCAAGTTTGACATTGAGAAACAACATTCCATTGGTGCACGTAACCTGAATTTTGAGAAGTTATTTATGAAATCACGTTAATTTCAAAGAGGTTTCCTAACAAACATAATAACTACAGGGAGAGACCAATATGCATTTTCAAGTTCTTTATGAAATCACATGAAATTCAAAGAGGTTTCCTAAGTAACATAATAACTAGAGAGACCAATATGGACTGAGTTCACTTTAAGAGGATGTTGGGATTTATGTTATTAATTTTCATATAACACAATTTTAAAAAAAATATTTTTCACTTCTATTTTTTTATTTTTATTTTCACCATTTTGATATGTTAAGTTTTTATTTATACTATACACAATTAAATTATATATATATAAATTTATTTATTCATAAATAGTTATAATAGAAGTGTATTATTTCAATAAAATATAAAAATAAATAAAAGAAAATTAAAAATTTATTTTAATTTTGTATATATAAAATTATAATAAAAGTATAATATTTAAAAAGAAAATATTAAATATATAAAATTACAAAATATTTGTAATAGAAATGTAATATTTAAATAAAATATAGAAAATTAAATATATATGCATAATAATATATTTATTTTCTGTATTTTATATATGCATAAATATAGAGTGCCCTGCGTTAGATTTCAATGTCACAATCTTTGTTACAATACTAATCTTCCTAGCCTTTTACAATGTCAAAATTATAGTGAGCTGGGGAGGCTTCTCTCCAAGCTTTTTGAGTATAAGAATAAAATCTTAAATCAAAATAAATAATTTGTTTCTTTAGGTCCAATAGACCAATGTTTGGTCTTAGCGAAGGTTAGCCATCATCATCATCAATAATTTTTTTCCTTCGTGAATATATATATATATATGAATGTTTTTCTTAGAGGTGTAATTTTTCAATAAAATATAAATTTGAAATATATAAAAGAAACACATGTATATTAAAGAAATATTTTAATATTTAGTTTTTGTTGTTTTTGCTATTTTGAATAGATATATGTTACTGCTTTATCTATATTATGCATATTTAAATTATATAAATTTATTAAATTTGTGAAAAGGGACTCTCCAACTCACTATGAAAAAGATGTTGTAATGTGAACATAAATATTTTGACTGGATAAATAATAATAATAATAATAAGTGCAAATGTGTGGATAATTAAAACTATAGATATAAAAAAAATTATTGATAATTAAAACTAAAGTTAAATAAATCTATAAAATTAGTGTGCTTTACAAGCCTATTGTATTGTTATGATGAAACCTATTCAAACACTTTATGAAATCTATTATTGAATACACCAGTGGCAAGTTAAATACATATTAACTATAAATTTAAATTTCAAATGGATGTTGAAATACTTATAAAATTAAACAAATAACTTAACTTTATAATACATAGGATGTTAAACTTTTACTTGATTTGGATTATACTTTATGTTAACATCACCGAGTAAACCTTGTGTAAAATACATAGGATTATAAACTTTTCGTCGATTTACAAGCATGTAATATTCTCAATGATTCGTTCCATATTCCTTAACTAATTTATTAGATAAATTTTTCACCATTACACACTATAACTTTAGAAATTGAATAGCTAGACACATAATGTAACAACCATTATTGCAGCATGTTAACATAAAGCTTTTGGTTGTAACCTTGCATCATTATCATTCTTCATTTAACTAGGCTTACTAATAACACATATGAGAGTGTAAGTTTCAAATCCATGCAAGGTAGAAATATCATCAAAATCGCAAAATAGACCAACACATAAATGAACACAAATATACCCTGGAAACCTCGAAGGGAAAAACCAACAAATGTTTATTTTATTAAATGTTTCATGAGGGACTTCACTCCTCACTCAATGGAAGTATAGGATACTATCCCTTTTCCATTTTTAAAAGTTGTACAAATAAATATCATCTTACATTCGAACATAACTAACAATAAGTCATTGCATTAATCATGATATCATTTGTCCACAAATTCCTCGAGCATGAAGTCTTTTTGGCTTCGCTGTTCCATGCAATGGATTATTGGGTGGTTGATAATCCTTGATTTTGCATTGACCATCAGTTAACTTCATTCCATAAGGTTAACTATAATCCATCTTTTGATTGATACATAAGGGACATATTATACATTATTAATTCATCCTTTGCATAATCCACATTTCCTCCCTACAATTATTGGCGTCAAAAACTTTGACATCGTGATTATATAAAACCTTTATCAAACATAAATAATAATCCTCTACTAGTTAATAGTTTAAACATATTTTCATGTTCCAGTTTCTTGGAAACCCGTTAATTAAAAGTATGTGATTTCACAAACATGTCTATTTATACATGCATTTGTAAAACTATGATGCATGTATATCCATCTAAGTCTAGGATGCATAAAGAATACCAAGGCATTTTAATCTATTTACACCTCACATGTATATTAGAATTAGAATAGTTACATTTTACCTCTACTAACAAGAATAATATAATACATTGAAAGAATAACCATTGCTATCACTATAACGATAAGAGGGAAATATTTCCATAGGATAAATAGCAAAACTATTATAATTTCTTTCAACAATAACACATTCTTTTAGAAATGGAAAACCACTATAACTACCCATATTTAAAGGATAACTAGAAAAATAAATACCATCTTTGTGCATGAAAATATATATTCCTTTTCCAAAATAATCATATATTCTTTTTCCAAAATAAAACTAACATAATAGCTACTATTTATGTGTATGTACCAACACCTATTCTTCTTCAAGAAAGCTAATATAATAACTATTATTTATTCTTATAAAATTAGCATTAATTCTAGTTTCCGTATGCACAAGATTCATATGCAATAATTTTCAAAGGAGTATGGTTACTTATCATCATAGCCATTATAGTTGATGAACCCCATCCAAAAATTAACTCTCATAAGAAGAATATGAATGACAACTTTTTCGTTTGCAATTCATTTTGAAATCCAATATTGGGAGGATTCTAAACTCCAGATAATAACAGGGGCCTTGCAACATCCCTCATAATATTCCCATGGGCGATATTGTGTAGGCTATCCACATTATTGAAGTGATCTTTGTAGGTATTTTCCATGGAATTTCATCATATTCACAATATCAACATTAAGATATATTCTAAGGTATTTGAATTTAATAATAACCATGTCATTGACTTAATTCTCCCCAAATTTTTCGTGGCTTTTACAAATAGTAAAAGATTTGTTTGATGAAGAAAGGGAAAACACAATCTTGACTGCAAGCACCCCCAATTATACTATTTTTTTTTTGCAGAGACCTACAATCAATTAATGTGACAAGTTAGTGAAACGAATCCATGATTGGATTAGGTTGTAATAGTAGAAGTCTAGCTAAATGTTGGTCACCATCAAATTTTTTCACTTAATGTTCATGCTTCTTCCTACCTATGAAGACCTTAAAAGATTTTCCAACGAGATCTTCTCACAAGGCGTTCAATTTAATTATTTATTTGTTGGATATGGAAAGGAAATTAATTGAAAATAATATATAAAATAAAGAAAAATAAGATAAAAGGACGATAAAGAGACAATAATATGCATGCAAGTGAAAATGAAGAAAAAGGAAAATAAAATGAAAGGAAGATGGGAAAAAAACATTGATTCATTGATGATTCACCTTGGAGAAGAGTATCAGAGAAAAAATATAGGAAGAGAGAGAGCACTTGAATAGGAGGAAGACACAAGCAATTAAAGAACAAACAAAGGAGCATAAGAGGAAAGTTTGATAGTTGTAAGCAAGGGTAGAAACCAAGCAAGGGAAGAGCAACCAACAAGAGGATTTTTTAGGGTAACAAGTTGCATGTGTATTTATATTGCTAGGATTTGAATGCATGGTTCAATAATTTGGTTTATTGGTAATTATTCTTACATTAATTTGGAATTTTCCACGATTGACAGTGGTGTACAGTCTTGCCTTGTGGTTTCCTTGATAGCCATGATTTAGTGGGTTTTCTATTTAGTTGAGCTATGTATTGTTGGTAGATTTTGGATCCATTTTTGGTGGTTTTAGGAAAATCCTGAGGTTGGGGGTGGAGATTGTTTCCTTCCGAAATCCCTTGATAGGTGGGTGGAGATAACAAAATTCCTCTAGATATAGTGAATAAATTTTGAGGCACCTAAACTTGTTTTGGTTTTGGTGATTTCTAGAATAGTTTAGGTGAAGTCACTGAGATTGAGGGTGGAGGTGATTTAACGCATGGATTCCATGTTTTGTTATGTTCTATTATATCCCATGTGATCCCAAAATCATTTTTGGAATATGGCACAAGATTGGTTTACTGAAAGAAATATTTAGTTCAACCCAATCTATGGTTGGGTGGTATGTGGAAGTCCCTGACTTGGTTAGCTCTATGCATATTGTTATTATGTGTTAGCAATTTAGGAATTTGGAAGGACTACATATGTTCCTAGTACGACATATTTATTTACACTAACAATCATATTTTTACAATTTTAATTGACATCAATATAGTTTGGGTTATTTACTAGCTTAGATTCATCTAACTCTGGATTTATCATGAGTTGAGAGATTTCATTTCTCTAAGCCCATGACGGATCCGGAGTTAGATGGATCTAGGTTGGGTTAAATATTTTGTATAATTATTTGTAAATTTTTTATTTGAGCCTACATGAGCAAAATTTAAATTATGTACTGGGTTGTACATCATAGTGACAGATCCACATCATAGTGGCAAAAGGGTTACACATCATAGTGGCCTCTTGACTCAATGAAAGCACTCACTGCAATATTTTACACTATTAAGTTAGAATTTGTATTAAGTTAAAATTTGTGTTGAGTTTGCCCCAAACTCTGTAGTGTAATACGATGTGTAGAGTTTAAATTTTAAAAATACTTTACTCAACTATATTTATACTTACTCTTTTTTATTTACAGTATAAACATTAAAATTACTTAGATTTATATATTTATAAAGAATCTAAATAAAAGTATATTGATAAACCCTCATACTAAAAGTATAATAAATATTTCTATATAAGTTAAATATATACGAGAATCATATTGTAACAGCTAAACTCTAACCCACGAATTATAAATATATATGATATAATTAAAAATAAAAGATAAAGTAACTATACCCATCTCAGACTTTGGTCACAGACTTATCATACAATACAGAGTTATTGATTGGATTTATTATTATTTCCGTAGACCAAACAACCCGGAGGTTTATAACGTGTGAAATAATCTACACAGATTGCAACGACGGTGTATAGATTGGTTTTTAATGCAACTGGTACGCGAGGTGACCCCTCCATCCTTGCCTAGACTTTGATTTGTTGTCTCTTGTACCCGGAGACATGCAATAGAGAGTTGTTGTAGGAGACTGTATGCACTGGCCAGCTGGTTCAAGTTGCTCGAGCCATCTATTTGGCATTACACCCGTTGATCTGGTTCCCGCGATCCGATGACAGAGGAGACTTAGGGTTCCATCCCCTAACTAACTCTTCACACTCGACAACTGTTTGGCTCATTGTTATTTCTTCTCTTGGTGTTCTTGCTGCTCCGCAAGGGTTGCACTGCTGAGGGATTCATTTTGTCCTCTGTATCTTCTGAGGGTTGTGATGGCAGTGGCATCAATTCCTACGGAGTCAGGTAATCCCACTGGGTTGTCGATCCATCGTTTTGTTGACCTGCACCGTAAGAATGCTGTAAAAATGGGTTTAGGTTTGGTACAACATTTAACACTTTTCCTTCGCTGCATAGGGATGACTCAAGGGACTTCAAACGCTGCAGGAGATAACCTATTCCCAAGATTTAGCTGCGGAAGGTGAGGTTTGATGCATTTTCTATTTCATAGCTTGAAGAGTTTTATTCCTCATTTTAAGGTTTACTAATTTTACACTTCCCTTATGGTTGTTCGATGGATGGAAAACAGGAGGGCTACACCACGCGGAAACCTTCAACTCTCAGGTAAGAGCTCCCCATTTGGTTTTATTCTTTGGCTTTTACAGTATTCTCATTGAGGTTTTACTGACTTAATGTCTTGGATATTTATGCCAGGTATTTACACAACGCTTCTCGATTATTTGTTTGATAATGGCCACTAGCGCTTACGACGACGCTATTGACTCTTCCAGGTTGGACTCTTTACTTATGGGCATGAATTAAGTTATGAGAAACAACTACTCATGTGGTCGTGAATAGAGACTTACTCTTCTAGGTTGGACTCTTTACTTCTAGGTATGAATTAAGTTATGAGAAACAACTACTCATGTGGTCATGAACAGAGACTAAGTCTCTTACTGAGCTTTTAGCTGACAAAATGGCTCGAGTTCATTTCTCTATTTTGGGTTTGTAAATAATTAGTTAAAGAGTATATGATTGATGGAATACTGTGTAAGGCATTTTTGAAGTTTTTGGGAGAACTCTTGTGAACCTGTTCATGTCGACCGATACTGAACACTGAATGTTTAACTTATTGTATTAGAACCTACTTAACTTATTCCACCTATTATATATTTTTGGAAAGGCAATGAAATTATCTTTCTTTGTTTTTGGTTTGCATTCTGGGCCGAGAATACCCTTCATTTACTTATTCAAGCATTCGCTATTTTCGATTGACAATTTCCGAAAGTATTCGATCAAGAATTAGTTTAAGATGATTATACTATTTTGAGCAATCGCTCTGCTATGTTTTCATGGTTGTTGTAGTTTGTCTGCTATGTTTTCATGGTTGTTGTAGTTTGAGTGATGGTATCGTGAACCTGCATCAAAATAATAAATGAATACTATCTTTACATTCTTACCAAAGTCTGTAAGGGGTGCACATATTATTCTACAGACTCTCTAATAAAAAAAATGCATTTCGCTTGTCTTACTTCTGTACCGTAATAGTTTTCCCTTGATATTCAGGAACAAGTGAATGATAATGATTGAATGAGCACTTTCTTCCATCTTTGCTATGTTATTTGGTAATTCCACGGTTACTATAATAAACTGTCTAAAATTTTCATATATGAGAAAAAGTACTTCTATTTCCCTTGCTTCTGTACCGTAATAGTTTTTCCTTGATATTTAGGAACCGCTGAATGATAATGATTTAATGAGCACTTTCTTCCATCTTTGCTATGTTATTTGGTAATTCCACGGTTACTATAATAAACTGTCTAAAATTTTCATATATGAGAAAAATTACTTCTATTTCCCGTAATCATGCATTTTTCAAGATATTGATTTCCTGGATATAGTTTGATATTTAAGAAGTTATTCTAATGTCAGTTCAGGAATAACCAATTTTACTATGTCATTAAGTTTGAATTTCACAGTCTAGTATTAATCTAGAAATAAACTTTCTATAATACTTATGTGTTCAACCTGCAATTTCTCAATATTGCAATTTCCCAATATTTCTAGCTACAATCAAGTACCTTAGGGCTGCTGGAATCCTGTCCGGCCTAAGTCAAGTACCTTGGGCTACTGGACTCCTATTCGGCCTCAAGTCATGTACTTCTTCTGACTGTTCCTGAGAATTCTCCCACTGGTTTGTTTCACCTAGCTCTAGGATCTCCCCCTGGATTCTCTTTTTCCTCATCTAAATCTCCCTACAGGGCAGATGGGTAACTATTTTTCCATAATTGTTTCTTTTAATTAATGTAATAGTTTCTATTTTTGTTAAAGTATCATTACCAATAATTTAGGTAACCATAAAAATATGTTTCTTGGCCTTCCAGCCTCAATCACTTTAATATTTAACACCATACTATAATAAAACTTTAAAGTAACAAATAGTAAATATCCACTTAGTAACCTCAGTAATTTTATGCATTTTGGGGGTGTTACACATATTTATAATAAATAATTCATATATATATATATATTACTTAAATTTAAAATATTTATAAATAATTATAGCATAAATTTAATATTTCTGTAAACATATTATATGTATATCAAAATATATATATATAATCTTTAGATTTTGTTTTTAATTTTCTATTTATACCATGTAAATTTAAAATATGTAAATTTATATAAAATTATAATAAAAATACAATATTTCAATTATACATATTAAAATAAAAAGGTTTTTATATCATATATATATTCATATATATATATATATATATATATATATATATATATATATATATTTCTTTTTTACATGATATACACTAAAATTACATGAATTTGTATATTATGAACGATTACAGTAAAACCATAATATTTTAATAAAATATAAAAATTAATTATGTATTACAAATTTATGAATATTATTATTATTATTATTTTAAATCTATTTTTTTATTTTTTATATATATAAAATAAAAATTATATATTTATAAAAACTCTAATAAAATCATACTATTTTATAGCATCAACCCCCGGAAGTGATGATTGATGCTATGTGATTCGTTCTCCACATTTCACTAGTTTCAATCCCACTTCTTCACCCCTGTGAGCATCACCCGATGCAATGAGTGCTAAGTGAACTATTCAAAAATCATGAGAAATTAGTCAGTTACGACTACCTCTCATGGAAATAGTCATACGTTTGAATGACTTACTTAACGCAGTTGAATCCCAAAAATGATATCTTATATAAAAAAAGTCAATATTAAAATTTTTAATTTTGTTATTAATTTTTTATTTAAAAATTTAAAATATATAAATTATATATTTATAAATATGTTAACAAAATACAGAAGTTAGAAATTAAAAAAAAAAACAAATGTATATTAAGAAATATTATGAACATAAATTTTATTATTATTATTATTATTATTATAATAAAAGTGCAATATTTAAACTAGTTATTATTTATATATATATATATATATATATATATATATATTTTAATTTTGAAATTTAATTAATTATAATTATATTTATATATATATATATATATATATATATATATATATATATATATATATAATTTCTTCAAATTATATATAAAACACAATTATAACAATTTTTCGTTTATTATTATATGGATGTGAGATTTGGGGTTGTAGCATCTGTAGAGAATTCTGGAGAAAGATTGAGAAAATCCAGAAACATTTTATAATGTATAACCTCAAAATTAAAAGCAACACACCCTATCCTATTCTCCTTATAGAAGTGGGTCTTTCCCCTATCGAGAGCCTAGCTATGACTAGGCTTCTGCTGTACAAGCATAAACTCAATAACATAGGAGACCATAAACTTCCTAAGCTAGTTTTAAATTCCAGCCAAAACCACCTAAGGCTAAAATGAGGTTGGTATAAAGGCACCAGGGCCTCGTTAAACCATTGGGAGATTGGAGATCGACGAGAATTTTGCATTGTAAAACATTAATAACATTAAAAATATTGTTACTTCTAAGTTCAAAGGAAAAAAGTGGTGTGAGAAAGATTTAGTAGCTAAAAGAAAATTATGATATTATAAGGAGGTCATCAACCCCACCCTAGAAGATCCAAAGTATCTCTTGTGTTTTAACTAGCTCAAAGAAGAAAATTAATATAGCGAAGATTAAAACGAACTCTCATGAGCTCCATAGTGAAACAGGTGGTTGGGCAGTTCTTAAAACACCATGGATGGAAAGGTTCTGCCATCTCTGTGAGAATATGAACATCAAGGATGAAAATCACTTCCTCTTAGAGTGACCCGCTTACAACCACATTAAATCTCAGTTTCAAAATCTTTGTTGCAATACTGACCTTCCTAGCCTTTTATGTTGTCAAAATTACAGTGAGCTCAGGAGGCTCCTCTCCAAGCTTTTTGAGCATAGGAATAAAATCTTAAATCAAACTAAATATTTTGTTTCTTTAGGTCCAATAAACCAAAATTTGGCCTTAGTGGACATTAACCACCACCACCACCACCACCAATTTTAAACATCATATATATTTTTAATATATTAATCTTAATATGAAATTGTTAAATTTTTATGAATATTCCCACTTAAACATGAACTAGGTGAATTAATATATATTCATCTTTTGATTTTTTTATTTATGTGATATTCACTCTTTTATACATATATAAATAAAATTTTAGTACTTTAATAAATATATATATATATAGAAGATAAATAAAAACAAATAGAATTCAAAAATATTATTAGAAAAAGTCTTGTTCTAAGTAAATTCTCAACTCTGAGCATTCTTTGTAAACTAACTCAACTAATATTGGTGTGATCTTAGTTGTTCAGGTTGACATTGAGAAACAACATTCTATTAGTGGACGTAATCTGAATTTCTTAAGTTTTTTATGAAATCACAGGAAATTCAAAGAGGTTTCCTAACTATCATAATAACTAAGGAGAGACCAATATGGATTAAGTTCGTTCTAAGAAAATGTTGAGATTCATATTATTAATTTTCACAAAACACAATTTTTTTTAAATAATATTTTTCATTTCTATTTACAATTTTGATATATTAACATTTTACTTATTCTATACACATTTAAATTTTATAAATGTATTTATTCATAAATAATTATAATAAAAATATATTATTTCAATAAAATATAAAAATGAAGAGAAATAATTTAAAATTTTATTTTAATACACTATAACAAATTATAATAAAACTATAATATTTTTAAAAAAAATATTAAAATTGAATATATAAAAAATAAATTTGTAATTTAAAAAACAAACTATTTTTTAAATTTGTTATTATTTATTATTAAAAATTTATTTATATTATATATATTTATAAATAGATATAATAGAAATGTAATATTTGAATAAAATATAAAGAATAAAACAATGTAGATTAAAAAATATATTTTAATTTGTAGAGTGTGATTTTTTTTAATATATATGTTAGCATTTTACTTATAGCATATAGAATTAAATTATATATTTTTATATATTTATAAATAATTATAGTAGTGGTGTAATTTTTAATAAATATAAATTTTAAATATATAAAAGAAACACATATATATTAAAAAAACATTGTAATATTTAGATTTTGTTTTTATTTGTTATTTTGAATAGATATAGGTTAATGTTTTATTTATATTATTCACATTTAAATTATATAAATTTATATATTTGTGTTAAATGATTGTCCCTAACCCACTATCGAAACAATGTTGTAATTGAAACATATATATTTTTACTTTATAAAAAATAATAATAAAAAAATAAGTACACACGTCTAGATAATTAAATACTAAATATACAAAAAATAATATTGTTAATTAAAATTATAGCTGTAAAATTATAAAATAAAATTAATTGTTTAATTTTTATAAATATTTCTACTCCAACATGAACTAGGTGACTTAATAAATATCTATATTTTAATTATATATTTATATATTCATTAAAAAAAATTATAATAAATGTGTAATAATGTAATAAAATATTATATATATATATCAAAATTGCTAAAGTAAATATAAACAAACAAAATTGAAAAATATAATTAAAAATAAAACCATGTTCTAAATAAATTAACAACATGACACTCACCATCCTCCCGAAACAAATTCAACTAATATTGTTGTGGCACTCATTGTCAAGTTTGAGATTGAGACACAATCCTGAATTTTGACAAGTTTGTTTGTTTTTTTAATAATGAAATTACATTAATTTCAAAAAGGTTTCCTAAGTAACATAATAAATACAGGTTAAGACCAATATGGGATTTCAAAGTTCTTTACAAAATCATAGGAAATTCAAAGAAGTTTCCTAAATAACATAATAACTAGTGGGAAAGAACAATATCGATTAAGTTCACTGTAAGAGAATGTTGAGATTTATGTTATTAATTTTCATAGAACACAACTTTTTTTTTAATATTTTTTATTTTTTATCTTCACCATTTTGATAGGTTAAGCTTTTATTTATACTATACACAATTAAATTTTATAAATTTATTTATTTGTAAATAGTTATAATAGAAGTGTATTATTTCAATAAAATATATAAAAAAAAAGTAAATTAAAAATTTATTTTAATCTGGTATATATAAAATTATAATAAAAGTATAATATTAAAAAGAAATATTAAAGTTAAATATATATAAAGTATATCAAATATTTGTAATACAAATGTAATATTTAAATAAAATATACAAAATAAATATATATGCATAATGATAATTTATTTTTTTCCTTAATGTATATATATGTGAATGTTTTTCTTAGAGGCATAATTTTTCAATAAAATATAAATTTGAAATATATAAAAGAAACACATGTATATTAAAGAAATATTTTAATATTTATTTTTTGTGGTTTTTATTATTTTGAATAGATACATGTAAATGTTTTATCGCTATTATGCATATTTAAGTTATATAAATTTATATACTTTATTAAAAGGGACTCTTCAACTCACTATGACAAAGATGCTATAATGTGAACATAAATATTTTGACTTGATAAATAATAATAATAATAATAATAAAATGTGCAAATGTGTGGATAATTAAAATTATAGGCATAAGATACATAGGACTATAAACTTTTACTCGATTTACAAGCATGTAATATTCTCATTGATTTGTTCCATATTCCTTAACTAATTTATTAGATAAAATCACCACCATTACATACTGTAACTTTAGAAATTGAATAACAAGACACATAATGTAATAACCATTATTGCAGCATGTTAACATAAAGCTTTTGGTTGTAACCTTGCATCATTATCATTCTTCATTTAACTAGGCTAACTAATAACATATATGATAGTGCAAGTTTAAAAGCCATGCAAGGTAGAAATATCATCAAAATTGCAAAATAGACCAACACATAAATGAACACCAATATACCCTTGAAACCTCAAAGGCAAAAACCAACAAATGTTTATTTTATTAAATGTTTCGTGAGTGACTTCACTCCTCACTCAATGGAAGTAGTGGAGACTATTCCTTTTCCATTGTTAAAATTTGTACAAAGAAAAATCATCTTACATTCGAACATAAATAACAATAATTCATTGCATTAATCATGACATCATTTATCCCAAAATTCCTCAAGCATGAAGTATTTTTGGCTTAGTTGTTCCATGCAATGGATTATTGGGTGGTTGATAATCCTTGATTCTGCATGGACCATTAGTTTATTTCTTTCCATAAGGTTAAATATAATCCATCTTTCGGTTGATACATAAGGGATATATTATACATTATTAATTAATCCTTTGAATTCTCCACATTTCTTCCCTACAATTATTGTCGTCAACAACTTTGACATCGTGATTATATAAAACCTTTATCAAACCCAAATAATAATCCTCTACTAGTTAATAGTTTAAAGATATTTTCATGTTCCACTTTCTTGCACACCCGTTAATTAAAAGTATGTGATTTCACAAACATGTCTATTTATCCATGCATTTGTAAAGCTATGATGCATGTATATCCATCTAAGCCTAGCATGCATAAAGAAAATTTCATAAAGAATACCAAGGAATGTTAATCTATTTACACTTCACATGTAATATTAGAATTAGAATAGTTACATTTTACATCTACTCACAAGAATAATATAATACATTGAAATAATCACCATGGCTATCACTATAACGATAAGAGGGAAATATTTCCATACGATAAATAACATAACTATTATAATTTCTTTCAACAATAACACATTCTTTTCGAAAAGGAAACCACCGTAACTACCCATATTTAAAGGATAACTAGAAAAATAAATTCTATCTTTGTGCATGAAAATATATATTCCTTTTCCAAAATAAAACTAACACATAGCTACTATTTATGTGTATAAACCTAACACCTATTCTTCTTCAAGAAAGCTAATATAATAACTATTATTTCTTCTCATAAAATTAGCATGAATTCTTATCTTTGTATGCACAAGATTCATATGCAATAATTTTCAAAGGAGTATGGTTACTTATCATCATAGCCATTATAGCTAATGAACCCCATCCAAAAATTGACTCTCATAAGAAGAATATGAATGACAACTTTCGCCTTTGCAATTGATTTTGAAATCCAATATTGGGAGGATCCTAAACTCTAGATAATAATAGGGGCCTTGCAACATCCCTCATAATATTTCCCATGGGCGATATTGTGTAGGCTATCCCCATTATTGAAGTGATATTTGTAGGTATTTTCCATGTAATTTCATCAAATTCACAATATCAACATTAAGATAGATCCTAAGGTATTTGAATTTAACAATAACCATGACATTGACTTAATTCTCCCCAATTTTTTTGTGGCTTTTACAAATACTAAAAGATTTGTTTGGTGAAGAAAGGGTAACCACAATGTTGACAAGCGCCCATAAATATACTATTTCTTTTTTGTAGAGACATACAATCAATTAATGTGAAAAGTTAGTGAAATGAATCCATGATTGTATTGGGTTGTAATAGTAGAAGTTTAACTAAATGCTAGTCACCGTCAAATTTTTTCACTTAATGTTGATGCTTCTTCCTACCTAAGTAGACCTTAAAAGATTTTCCAATGAGATATTCTCACAAGGAGTTCAAGTTAATTATTTATTTCTTGGATATGGAAAGGAAATTAATTGAAATTAATATATAAAATAAAGTAAAATAAGATAAAAGGATGACAAAGAGACAATAATATGCATGCAAGTGAAAATGAAGAAAAAGGAAAAGAAAACGAAAGGAAAATTGAGAAAAAAGCATTGCTTCATTGGTTCATTGATGATTCTCCTTGGAGAAGAGCATGAGAGAAAAAAATATACCAAGAGAGAGAACACTTGAATAGGAGGATGACATAGGCAATTAAAGAACAAACAAAGGATCATAGGAGGAAAGTTTGATAATTGTAAGCAAGGGTAGAAATCAAGCAAGGGAAGAGCAACCAATGAGAGTATTTTTGCAGGTTACAAGTTTCATGTGTGTTTCTATTGTTAGGATTTGAATGAATGGTTCAATAATTTTGTTTATTTGTAATTATGCTTATATTAATTTGGGATTTTCCATGATTTACAGTGGTGTACATCCTTGCCTTGTGGTTTCCTTGATAGCAATGATGTAGTGGATTTTCTATTTAGTTAAGCTATGAATTGTCAATAGATTTTGGATCCATTTTAGGTGGTTTCAGGAACATCCTGAGGTTGGGAGTGGAGATTGTTTCCTTTGGGAACCCCTTGATAGGTGGGTGGAGATAACAAAATTCCTCTAGGTATCGTGAAGAAATTTTGAGGCATCTAAGCTTGTTTTGGTTTTGGTGATTTCTAGAATAGTTTAGGTGAAATCACTGAGGTTGAGGGTGGAGGTGGTTTAACCTATGGATTCCATGTTTCGTTATGTTATATTTTGTCCCATGTGATCCAAAATTCATTCTTGGAATATGGCACAAGATTGATTTACTGAAAGAAATATTTAGTTCAACCCAATCTATGGTTGGGTGGTATGTGGAAGTCCTTGACTTGGTTAGCTCTATGCATATGTTATTATGTGTTATTCTTATTTTTTTTTTATCAATGAGAACATGTTCTGGTCTAATGTTTGCTTTATCCCTGGGTTGTCATGGTTTCATTCTAGGTAAATGTTGGTTACATGCATTATATATTTCTTAGTATATGATTCTTTCTTATTATTGATCTCATTTATGATTTGACAAGCTATTGAATAGTATATGAATGCATAAGACAATAAGTGTCTTTTGTAGCTAGTAATGAAACAATGAGCCTTTTTAACGATTCTTTGATGAAATTAATGAAATCATGAACAAATATGTATCTAGGATATACAAGTACCATAGTCAAAAAGTGTTTGTATATTTCAACAATTTGGGTCGCCAACTTCTCAAGGTCGTGACTTTGGTGTACAATCTATGTTGGGCTACCATAATTCCTTGTTTCTAATATCTCCACAAGGAGGCCAAAAAGAAAATATATGGAACATATTTTGACACTTTTCTAGCCTCTCCATTTTCCCTGAAATGTTGTTTAGGCCCTCAAAGTAACCTCAAAAGTTTAGGATGTGAAAAAATACCAAAAATCGAAAGTTGTATTAAATTTAAGGAAACAAAACTAAAATGAAATAGTGTTGGGTCAACTTAGGTGGATAACAATGGGATAATGTGTCACTAGGTGTTGACAGCCAACTCAGGACATGTTGACCTCATTTTACATAAGTGCATCTTGGAAATTGGGTCATTCATAGTAACTATGATCTTGTGTTTACCTTGATGAGCATATTAAAGTCAGTAAATGTGGGGTTGGGTGTTACACATTATCCCTCTTGGAATAATATTTCATATTCCTCGAACAAAATCTTGTCTTGAGGAATTTAATTGTCAATAGCTATCTCTTTTGGGCCTCCTCCAACCAAGCTCCAAAACCATAGGTTTTCCTCAGGATTTTACCCTCTCATCTTCTTGGCTATACCTCTTCCCTTATTAATATAATCTATCTCTAGGGAGACAAAATATGGGTAGGAAACTACATTTTCCCATGTTCCTCCTTGGGCATTTCCCAACTACCTATAACTATCTCAGATGTGAAATTCTCTTTAGCACCTTTTCCCACCTCAATTTATAGGGTTCACCATATTCATATTAATATTAAAGCAGAAAGAACATTTATATACATCATGTGTTCATACTTGACTATCTAGATGAGGCTTATAGTTTGTAAAATTAATTTATACAAGAAATCATGACTAACATCTCATGTCACACGAGTGGTGTTCATTTCAAATTTTCCACATAATAGTCAACATGCAATTTGGAAAAAAAAAACATTACTATAATTTTTGTGCATAAATCTTGCATATCATAATAGTAAAGATTATACCTTCACTTTTATCGTTTCAAATCACATTACAACATTTTACATTTAACTGGTTATTATATTTCGTATTACTATAATCTTAGTGGCGTCACTATCCTTCCATAAACTACCCCTCTTGAATCACACTAGCAACATGTTGTCGCTATGACACACCCTCTAAAATTTTTCATATACCTGAATTTTGGAGCTTACTGTGGATCTTGCAATCGGTCATTCCATAGTGACTTCTTCATCGATTGATTCTCTATCAAGTTTTTGATCTCCCTACTTTAATTGTAAGTGTCGAAGTTGTCTACTCACACATGCTCAGTTTACAACAAGTCCATGACAACTCTATTTTGAGAAAGCTTTGAAAAAGCCTAGCACAGTCCACCAAGAGAGTGCATGTGCAATGTTCAATTCATGTCCATAGTCGGTCTGAATTATCAATGATAGTTTCTCATTTTTGGATGCATTTTTACTTCTGTTTTGATGACATTTTTCCAACTATCGCTTGTGCGCACCTTCACTTTTGTGTGTCATTTTCATGATTTTGACTTTTTCTTTTGCTTGATTTTGATTTAATTAGTGTTTTTTCATGTTATCTTCCCTCTATCATGTGTCTCTTTCATTTCCGTTTGCATATCGCAAGTGTCGTTTGTACCTTTCTCTTCACAAAGAAAATGTCGTATTTTCGCAAGGGAAATGTCACTTATCGTGTAAAGTGGAGTTTTGGATTGTTTCAAAGGCTAGCGTTGGTGTTGATGAGTCGTTCTAGTTATGTAGACATGTTTTAGACTCATTCCAAAAGTTTTATGCATTGTCACACAAGTGTCTTCATTGTCATCGCAAAGCGTATCTTCAGTGTCACACTTGGGGAAGTCATCACAATGCCATCACATCGAGGGAAGAATGTTGTTCATGTGTTCCAAGTGATAAATTTTGTTTCTCCAATTGTTCTAAGTGGATGATCATGCTTAATTATTTTCTTTGTTCACTTTCGTCTCACTAATTCCAGAGTTAGCCTTAGCAAAAAAAATCATTCTTGGGCAACTTCACTTCACTCATCCTTCCTGAACTGTGCATTGCACAGTCTCAACTCTCAAGCCCTGACCTTGCCTTTTGGAACTGCGCACTGTGCAATCTCAGTGCTCATTCCCAGTCCTTGAGCTCTAGAATTGCGTAATACTTGCCTCCACCTAGCCTTCTCTTCGTATTATGCAGTCTCAAGCTTCAATCCTTGACATTGAGCTATTGAACTATGCAAATGCACAATCACTTCGCCTCTCTCCATCCACAACTATGATTGGGAAACTTAAAGCTTCAAGCCTCAAGCTTGAGGCCTTAAACCCCTCAACTGCACAATACCCAATCCCATTCTCTTTTCTGAACTACACATTGGGCGACTTCAACCCTCAGCTTGAGTCTTTGAGCTCCTCAAATGTGCAGCCACTCATTCCCGACCTTCAAAACTATGAACCTCCCAGTTTGAAGCCTCAAGCCTCTAGCTTGAGCCCTTAAGTCCCTTAACTGTGCATTCCCTCCACCCAAGCCCTCAAAAATTCACATTCTTAGTCTCAAGGCTCAAGCCTCCAGTTTGAGTCATTGAGTCCCTCAACTAGGCGATCCCTCTACCCATACCTCCTAAAGTACGCATTGCATAGTCTCAAGGCTCAACCCTCCAACCTGATCCCTTGAGTCCCTCAAATACACAATCATTTGACCCTGTCCTTCTTGAACTATGCATTACGTAGTATTGAGCCTCAGTCCTAGACCTTTGCCTCTTCAACAGTGCAATCCGTTAGTTAGACACTCAACTAGTCACCATTTCCATCCCTAACAAGTGATTTCATTAAGCATATTAGGCTACGGGTTTATCAGACTGATGTCATATTTTCATGGGTGGATTGCACTGACATGTATTGTATTATTTCATAACAGGATGGTGATTGAAAAGACAGAGAGTGAGACCATGCTAGAAGACACCTGAGGAGCTAAGAAGATAAGATCATCATTAGGCAAGAAGATGAGGGAACATTGGATTACAATAGAAGACTAAAGATCAGGACTACACAAAGAATCCATCTGATTCACAACTATTTGAAGAGAAGATACAAAGAATAAAGCATATATCTCATGAAGAAAAAGTATTGGATATATATTTTAATGAATACAAAGTAATAAGAAGGACAACTTAACACTTCCACATTATCATGTAGTCCATGTCATCAGTGTCATGTCATGTCTGGTCACGAGTCATTATTTTTCACATCATTTGTGGATTATGTAAATTTAATATTGGAGAAATGTAATGTAAAGTGGATGCCCAAGAGTCATCCATGTAATAAGAAAAGTCACGTAGGAAGTTGAAAGGCCATTAAGTCAAATAGTCATGAGGGTAGTTTGAGAGTTACAGCGGAGGTGGATGCTAACCGCATTTGTTATATATACACCTTCATTGCTCAAGTAAAGGAATTTTCACCTTCACTCCTCTAATGAGGAATTAGAGAGGAGGATAGTTTTTTGGAGGACCAAGTGATTGCTCTAATGCTCCACTATTGGGGCTAGTGACGTTCACCATCTTGAAGTATCTTGGAACTTTTACTTAATTTAGAAGTGGATTGAACCAGCACGGTTTCATGCATATGTCGTGAATATTGTAAGATATTCTTTAAATTTTTGTGATGTATGTTGTTTTCATCTGTACTAAGGAAACTGAACTATTTCACTGGATTTGGTACTTATCTTGTTGAAGGTATGTTGTATTTTCTTTAACAGTCATTACTTCCTTGTGAACTATTCCATTGGTTGATCAACAATTTGTTCATATGTATATGCTTGTGTGCATTTTCTATAATAGTACTATTACTTGTCTTTAAAGGGCCCACTTTTCTCTGCCCTTTCGCTAGAAGTACCTTGTTATTATCCAAGGCTCAACATTTCACAAGGCATAGTCAATTGATGATCTGAGATTACCTGTGCATTAATCTCGTGTTGAAGTTTGCATCGAAGGAAAATATATAAGAACATATGACATTCGGGTCGATACCCCAGATGGGACTCATACTCCAAATGGTGTGAGGTCTAATTGTGACTTCACATTGGGAATACCCCCTTGGTTTATGGATTTCTAGCACTTGTTAACACAACATTACTCACAACTACTTTTGATAAAACCCTACAAAATATTGTTATTTTCATATTGTCAAATACATTCAAGATTCATTTCACTAATTTTCGCATGCATAAATGTTCTCAATATTTCAAAAAGGTAGAAATGTATTAGTCTTTCTACATTTTCATTACCCATTTTCAAGCATTAAGAGTAAGCATAACAAATAAAGATAAATCTTCTAGATCCTACATCCAAGGAAAGTTAAACAAAGAATTTTTTTGAAGCAATAGTTATGGGAATATGACCTTTTATAAGATGTATATATTCTAATCTAATCATTAACATTCACCTTCATTCTAATTCATGAAAAGTGACATTTCATTTGACATATATGTGTCTAACCACCTATCGTTATACAACATCACTAAATTGAAGTAAATCACATATCCCTTTTTTGGTTAAATAAATTAGTAATTATAATAGATTCAATATTCAATCCATATTTTTGTTTAGCGATGACAATGAAGACACCATATTTCATCAACACAATGGAATTAAAAGATTATGTTCAATAAATAGTATCATTGCAATATTAACACACACTGAATGGATTTCTAAAGGATGAAATTAACATATTTGTTAGATGTATGATGCAGAGTAGCTAACTTCATCATTGGATAAATAATGTAGTCAACAACAACTGATTACTACTAGTTCTATTATTAAGTTGGTGGAACACACATAATCTTCTTTTAACTCATGCATTTCAGTAGATTATTAAACTATCGAATAATCTTTGTTTCTCTCATCCTCGTAGTTATCATTTAGGTATGTTCATATGAAAAGACACAACCCTTTTCCATTTTTGTTTTATTATTGAGATTACAATGCATTCCTATTAAATCATTCACTTTAAAGACAATATTGTTACCAAGATCTAAGTTATTTGCAACATTCAAGAACTTAATATCATCTCTATGCATTGTTTAAAAAGTACCCACTTCTGCAGTCATTGTAGTTTCTTGCATGTGCATAAAAGACTATGTAAATCTTTACTCATACAAGAACAATAATTCACCATTAATACTTGAGTATCAATAACAATTATGGTAACAATCCAATCAAACTCAAATTCAACATTGTATTGGCACCATTCCACCAATAACATGGAAATGTACTACCACTATCACATTGTTTACAACCTTTAATAATCATTAATCAAAAACCAAATTATGCATATTCCAATATACCTTTGGGGATAAGTTTAATATTTTGTCAAAAAGTCGCATACAATTTATTAGTATGACTACTACCAATAATTATGTCATTCAAGACAAATTCATTAAAGGTAGTGGAATATACTAAGTAATCAATACTTCCAACCATCATAAACTCAACCAAAATCCACAACGAGGGTCAATTGACAATTAGCCATTACAGTCAAGGCCTACCAGTTGACTCATTTTTTATCTTCAACATTCAAAGGGGTTCTTTTAATGTCTTTTAAAACATTCTATTATCATCTTCAAGGACAACACCCAACTTTCTAGATTCCTTTGCTATCACAAAAATAAATACATGCATTCTTATTTTCTTACAAGTAGTGCATTCTAACTCTAATCATTTTTCCTTAAACAAACCATTAAACATTATCATGAATGTATGCATGTAAAAGTTGGTAGTTAATCCACTCTATCACAATTGATAGTGTGAGTATTCAAAATTGTTTATGGTTTATATTATAAGAAATGTAATAGAATTTCTACTTTTCCTTTATCCTCATAAAAACTCAAATGCCATGAACATGGTTATTCTTTAAATAAAGAATTACAATTTTTAATGTAGTTACTAATGCCATCATACATCCATATCAAATGTATTCTATGGTATATATTTTTGTGTAATTTTCATTAGTCTCATGCCTGAAATTATATCCATTAGCATCATACCTCGACTCTACATTCTTACAGAAGCCAAAAGGTGCCAATGTTGTAACCTTTATTCTGATACCACTTGTAGCAACCCCTAGTAAGCCTCGCGTAAAAATATATATGATTAGAAAATTTTATCATATTTACTATCACGTAATATTCCCAATGATTGATTCCATATTCATTAGCTAATTCATTAGATAAAATCATTTCCACTACATAAAGTAACTTTAAAAATGGAATAGATAGACACATAATGTAACAACCATTATTGGAACATGTTAACCTAAAGATTTTTGTTGTAACCTTTCATCATTATCATTCTCATTGCAATTAGGCTAGTTAATAGCATATTTGATTATGTAAGTGTCAATTTCATGCAAGGTAGAAATATCATAAAAATGAAAAAATATACCAACACATAAATGGTTACTCATATACCCTGGAAACCACAAAGGTAAAAACTGACAAATATTTATTTTATTAAACGTTTCGTGAGGGAGTTCACTACTCATTCAATGGAAGCAGGGGAGACCATCCCTTGTCCATTGTTATAAACTAACAAAGAAATATCATCATACATTCAAACATAACTAAGTAGAATCCAAACATTAATCATGGTATCATTTAGCCCACAAATCCTTGAGCACTCAGTCTTTGTGGCCTCATTGTTTCTTGTAGTGGATTATTCTTTGGTTTTGATCCTTCATTCTACATGGACCATTAGTTCATTGCACGCAATAATGTTAATTATATTCCATATTTTAGTTTATACATAAGGGATGGATTATACATTATTAATTCATCATTCAAATAATTCACATTTGTTCCCTACAATTACCGTCATCAGTAACTCTGACATCATGATTATATAAACTATTTTTCAAATGAAAATAATAATCCTCAACTATTCTTAGCTTTAAAAATCTTTTCATGTTCCACTTTCATGTACATGTGTTAATTAAACATACATAATTTCACAAACAAGACTATTTGTCCATGTTCCATTTTCAACTAGTTTTTTTTTTCTTTTTTTTCTTTTTTGTAGGGTTCTCTTGAGGTGTTCTCAAAACTCCTGAGAGATATTTTTTATTAGTTTATGGCCATGAAAGCCATATATAGAATTTTTGTTTTGTATACTCACTTTTATCCACTCCCTACTCGTGGGTCATATCTTTAACTTTTCTACACGTACATAAAAAACCCACATAATATATATTTAAGTTGCATATGGGAACATAATTTAGCAAAAAAAATTCGACATACTATAGTTTCATTTTCTTTGAGTCACTCACTTAAATCCTTTTTGTATTGTATAACAAATGTAGCTGATTTGTTAAAGGATTTATGAAGATGTTTCCCTTGATCATCTTTTTTAACTTATATGTATTGTTTTTCATTGTGTATATATACATACAGGCTTTAATTCACAGTTCTCTCTTTTCTTCAAGTCCATAATCTACTTGAATATTTAGTTGGTTTGAAAACTACAATATTTACAGAGTTGCTATGATTTGAATTAATTTTTCATAAAACCTCCACTGGCCCTAACTTTTTTATTGGGTACTTAATATTTACATATGTTTTTGTTTATGTTTTGTCACTTTGCACTGGTATGAAATACCTACATTCATCTAATTACATATTGACCTATTTATGATACTTTTTTGTTCCTCACATAAGAAAAATCTTTCAACCTCCCCCCTAGTGAAGACGTGCCTGCCATGAGACCGGTATTCAAACTACCGTTTACGCTATTTCTAAGTACTCTGAGCCTCGAATTTAATTTTGAGGCGGGGAGAGACGGGGGACACGAGTGAATAGCTAGGGTTACAGGATTTTGCAGAGGTTGTTCTCCATGGAAGGACCCAAAGGAGGGAGCTCCACTCCCTTCTACAAGCAGGTTGTGGCCAGCAGGGGTAAAAAACCAATAGAAAATGATAGAGGTCCTTTAGAAGGAAGGAAAAGGAACAATGAAGAGGAGGAAGATCGTACCAAATCAAGGGAGAATAATAGCACTAAGGAAAATGAGGAAGAAGACAAGGAACATGGAACAAAAGAAAAAGCACAAAAGGGACCATGTAAACCTAGAGCTACGATCACACCCAGAGTAGTTTTAAATGATCCTACTCTACATGTGCACAGGGACCACATGCAGACATATGCAATCATTTGTAAATTCTTGGGTTTATGGCCCACTAAAAAAGCTTTACAAACGTGGATTAAATACCACTCGAAACCAAAAGGAAGTATAGACCTACAGCTTGGGTCAAAGGGATTCTTCACTGTAGTCTTTGCAAATATTGAAGATAAGGACAGAGTGTTTGAAGGAGGGCCCTATTTTTATGCAGCAACAGTCCTCTATATGCAACCATGGATTATGAATTTTGTCCCGAAGCGTGAGACTTTTAATTTGGTCCCAGTTTGGGTAAGACTCTACTCTCTACCTCTTGATTACTGGCAAACAAAATCCTTATCTGCCATAGGAAATAAGTTAGGACGTTTTGTCAAAGCTTCTGAGGCCACTAGAAGGGGAAAATATACTTCCTTTGCAAGAATATGTGTGGAGATGGATCTCTCTGGAGCTCTACCGGATGAGGTAATCTTGGAAGTGTTTGATGAAGAATGGGTGCAAACAGTAGATTATGAACATATTCCATTCAGATGTCGCAAATGCCATGAGCATGGGCACCTATTCAAAGACTGCCCTCTCAGTAAAATAGAGAACAAGAGTAAAGCTAACACAATGAAAGATACTGAAAGCTTTCACAAAGTGGTACATAAAGGAAAAGGAGGCAAAAGGGGGCCAAAGCTACATCAAACAGAAGGGCAACAGGCCAGTCAGAACAGGTTCCAAGTACTCGAAGAAGAAGAAGTGATAACAAAAGCAGATCAGGCAAAGGGAGGAAGTCTAGGGGAGGAGGAGAAAGAAGAATATGGTGAACAAACACAAGATACTAATAAACAAAAAGAAACTATGATGAGTGATGTAGAACTGGAGATGGACCAAGAAATGACCCAAAGTGAGATGGAAATGGAGGACCACGAACTGCAGGAGATTCTTGATAAAGAAAATCTAGATCTAGAAGGATTCTTGAAACAAGGAACCAGGGAAGGGGTAGACTCGTTACCTCCAGAGGAGTTCAATATAGTTCAGAAGTTGTTCATATGGAAAACTTAAACCAAATGGCAAGAGAGGCAAAGAAATAATGAAAGGCAGGGCAGCAAAGGTGTGAAAACTATGAAAACCACAATAGGATTAGCAGCCAGAAACCCAAGAAAGAAAAGAGGCAGGAAAAAGCAGAACGAGCTATTGATGGAATGTGGAAAGCTACTAATAGATTAAGGTAAGATGAAATACCTAACCAGCTACTCCTTTACAAATATTTAATAATGAATTTCACTTCTTGGAATATCAAGGGTCTAGGTAGCAAAAGAAAACAAATATTACTTAGTAATAGAATGAAACAAGCAGCTCTGGATGTGATCTCCATCTAGGAAACTAAATGTTCCATTCAAAAAATAAAATAAATTCATATCAAATAGCTCAATCGATTTGAGTTTCTGGAATTCAAAGCAGAGAATACAGCAGGAGGCATACTCACTCTTTGGAACCCCAAAAAAATTGGCATAATAGATGCTGAGGCATCTAGGGATTATTTATCAGTGATCATTCGGCCTATGGGAGATAAGGAAACCTACCTAGTCATGAATGCATATGGCCCCCAAAGAATGGATGATAAACTCAGGCTTCAAGATTCTCTGCAGGATCTTAGAGATAGACATGCAGGAATACCATGGATCTTGGGGGGTGATTTCAACATGATCAAATCACTTTTGAAGAAAAAAGGGGGAACCAGAATTCCAAGCAAAGACTCTTTAGCATTTCAAACCTTTATAGATAATTTGAAGCTAGTGGATATTGTAACAAGTAATGGTCTCTTTACTTAGAACAATAAAAGAGGAGGAGAGTCTCAGGTTGCCTCAAAATTAGACAGATTCATAATCTCAAAGGACCTTATGCTCATTGATAAGGAAATGATACCAGGTGTTCTCCCCTTCGGAGGTTCAGATCACTGGCCGTTCAACTGGCGGTTTAGGGCATTGGTACCCCTAGAAATAGACCTTTTAGATTTGAGAATATCTGGTTCTCCCACCCAGATTTCATTAGCAACATTGCCAACTAGTGGTCAGAAGATTTGAATATTCATGGCTCAAGAATGTTCCTTCTTCAAAAAATACTAAAACACATTAAGCTCAGGCTCAAGGATTGGAACAAGAATGAATATGGCAATATTTTTGAAGCAAAAAAAGGCTGTTGAAGGTAAAATGCAAGAAATCAACCAAGCCCTTATCACAGATGGCTTTGATAAAGTCAGGAGTGATCAAGTTACCAAATATCATCAAGACTGGGAGAATTTATGTAAACAAGAGGAAATATTTTGGAAACAAAAATCTAGAGTTCAATGGCTAAAAGAAGGAGAGCGAAACACTAGATTTTTCCATTGATCCACCATGGCGAATAGAGCTCATAACATGATTTCTTTGATCAAGGACAAGGGAGGTAATATTCTCAATTCTCATGAAGAAATAGAAGCTATGATTGTTTAGCACTTTCGAGGTATAGCAAAGGAAACCATTTCAAATAGAGAACATTCCATCAGGGACTTAACAAGACATATACCTAGGCTAGTGTCTAGAGAGGACAATTTCAACCTTAATAGGCCAGTGACTGAAGAGGAGGTTAGTGAGGTCCTCAAAGAAATGCAGAATTGTAAGGCACCAGGCCTTGATGGTTTCAATGTGGATTTCTTCAAAGCTTGCTGGAATATAGTTAAACAGGATATTCTCTAGGATGAATAGAACTATTTTGAAGGCGCTCAATACCTCCTTTATCTCCCTGATCCCTAAACAGGACTTGGCTCAAACTCCTGACAGGTTTAGACCCATAGCTTTGTGCAATGTGGTTTACAAGATAATATCCAAGGTTGTGGCCAATAGACTCAAACCTCTTCTTCCTACACTAGTTTCTGTGGAACAATCTGGATATGTGGAAGGTAGACAAATTCTCAATAACATCATTCAAGCACATGAGGTGGTGCACTCTCTGACTAGCAATAGGAAGGCTGGAATGATCATGCAATTGGACATAGCCAAAGCTTATGATAAGCTGAATTAGACCTATATCAGGAAAGTTCTTATTGCTTTTGGGTTTGATCACAACTGGGTTAGATGGGTGATGGCCCTGGTTACTTCTTCTAGCTTTTCAATTTTGATTAATGGTTCTCCCTTGGAGACTTTCATCCCTTCAAGAGGACTCAGGCAGGGATACCCACTCTCTCCCTTTCTCTTCATCCTCATGATGGAAGGACTGGGTCGGTCTATCAAGCATGCAAAATAAGTTGGTAAGATTAAAGGTGTCCAACTTTCTAATAATGGACATGCCTTGACTCATCAACAATTTGTTGATGATACCATGCTGTAGGGAATCCCCATGATCAAAGAAGCTCTTGCGTATAAACAAATCCTGAGTGACCTTTCCATGGCTTCAGGTATGGAAGTTAATCTCTCCAAATATAAGATCTTTTTCTTTAATACTAACATTGCTATTTAGAGGAATATCTCCAAAATTCTGGGCTTTCAAAGGGATATCCTCCCATCAAAATATTTGGGAGTTCCTCTAACTGCTAAACCTTTGCACAAGAGCATTTGGGAGCCATTGATTAATAAGATGCAGGATAAAATCAGGAAATGGACTATTAGATCTTTAAACTTGGCTGGTAGGTTGGTGCTCACAAAGGTTGTTCTTCAATCAATTCCAGTATTCATGCTATCAACTCTCCCAGAACCAAAAGGAGTCTTGCAAAAATTCAAATCCATACAAAGAGACTTTCTTTGGGGTAAGGGGGAGGAAAGAAAGAATTGGGCCTTGGTTGCCTGGGATAAAATCTGCAAACCTAAAAACCATGGGGACTTGGATTGGGTGATCCAGAGATTCTTAACAAGGTTTTAGGGGCAAAATTATGGTGGCGCTAGGTCAAAGATCCAAATGCTCAGTGGGCTATATCTGGAAAGAAAAATATGCTATCACTTGGAAAAATAGTGATCACATAAGAATGTCTGGAAGTATAAAAGGCTCACACATCTGGAATAAGGCTTGGGGGAATAGAGGATTAGTACAAAAAAACAGCTTCTGGGAAATCAGAGAAGGAAATCTGGCTTTATTTTGGGAGGATAAATGGTAGCAAGAACTTATACTGTTAATAGAGGACTTTTTGGATCTCAAGAATGAGACAGAAACCAAAGGGCTAGCTAAGGTAAAATATTTTTGGCATCAAGCCAACACTGCAAGAAAGTGGAGAACCTGGAGGAACATTGATTACAGGAATGACAACCCCTTGAAAGAAAAAGCAAATGAGCTTATGAAATTGTTGGAACAAAGGAAGATATTAGTGATATGAGGGCATGACCAACTTAGATGGGGCAACGATAATGATGGTTCCTTTAATCTCAAGGAGGCAAAACACTTACTCCTTGAGCTGGATTCCCATGTTCCGAATAAGATTTGGACGAACCTGTGGAGGCATCAAGGCTATATGAAGATCAAACTTTTCATGTGGCTGGTTTATCATAAGAAAATTTTGACTTGGGATAACATAAGAAAGAGGGGTGTTTTGGGGCCTTCCAAATGCTAGCTCTGTGAAGCCCAAGAGGAAACAATGGAGCACCTTCTCAATAATTGCAGTTTCACCTCCTGGTTGTGGGATACTTTTGCTTCTATTTTCCAACAGACTGATAGGGACCAAGTGAGTATTATCAATACCCTAACCAATTGGAGACGTAACTTTTCAGATTATGAATTTTTGGGCACTGCTTGGGCTCTTACGCCAGGCTTCATTATATGGAATGTCTGGAAAGAAAGGAACAAAAGAATCTTCAAGAATGAAAAAAGTCCCTCCCAACGCCTTTTTGAGCAGATCTTAAACCAGATTAAGGAGACGGTTGGCACTACAGTGCAGAACCCCCCTAAGAACCCTCCTTCAGATGCCGAATTGCAGATTCTTCATTAGCTAGGTATGCAGGGGCTCATTCCTCAGGAGCTGGATAGGAAGGTAAGGAAGATGGATACTAAACAGGATTTTTGGCACCCTCCCCCTCGGGGTTTTTTGAAATACAACATTGATGGGGCTTCAAAAGGCAACCCGGGAACTACTGGCTTTGGAGGGGTGTTAAGGGATGAAAATGGAAGCATTCTTTTCATCTTCCATTGCCATTTAGGAAGAGCCACTAACAATTTGGTGGAACTAATGGCTATGGAACAATGTCTAGATTTCATGAAGCAGGATAACTGCCAAAATGTGATTGTCGAAGCTGATTCTAAGCTAATTATTAACTCGGTCAAGAGAATCAGTTGTGGCATGGCACCGGAAAAAGTCTCTAAACACTGGAGGCTGATCCAGGTTTTTCAAAGGATTCAGCTTCACCTCCAGTGCCTTCGCACAGTTAGTTTTAATCATGTGCGAAGAAAGGCCAATAAATTGGCGGATATTCTAGCCAATCAAGGAGTGATCTATACTGAGAGCAGGGTCACAATGGAGTGGCAAGAGATGCCTCAAAATAGACTAGTGTATTGTCACAACCAAGTTGATGAAGATAGGAGGGTGTTTTGAAACAGAGCCACGGAGGTGGGGTCTAGATGACTAGGTTTCATTTTGTTTCGCTGCCTTTTTCACAGTCTGGTCTTGGCGGATGGTAGATCAATGTTGGCCTCCACATCCCAGACAAATACAGATACAGATGCTCCAGAGGGAAGCTGCTCGGAAGACTCGGGTTAACGGAGGGTTGGCCGGATGGTTGGCATAGAAGGATTAGTGCGAGGGGCCAGAATCTAGGCTTTCTCAGCGGTCGTAATACCCCTGGTTCTCTTTCAATGGACACATTACCGCTCTCGGGGCGGTATATGGTATATCACATGCATTTTAAGCGGGAAGCGGTTTTGACAAAATGGGAGCGATTCCATTCATCAAGCTACACGTGGCCAAGGGGAGGGATGGAATACCGCCCTCATCGCATGCTAATGTTTGGTGCTTTAGACCCATGCAATATGAGCCTCGGTCGTCGGATTAAACAAGGTGGATCTACGGTTAGGAATGATCGTGCATGTAGGTGGGTCTAGGGGGTTAAGCGCCGCGCTTCTAGGTACCACGATATCTTCCACTATCGTTGGATCGGGAGAGGAGATTGGACGGTGGAGATTAAAGATGCAAGTCTGGATGAGGAATATTTTTCATACCTATTTCGTTTCATGGCAGGAATCGATGACTTGAGCACGTTCAACAGGTTCGTGGGTTATTTCCCCAGGTGGACCCGATATCCTTTCTGATTGGTTCCCTTTTTTCTCTTCGGGCCCGATTTTAAATGTAAAGTGGGGGCTTGGTGCCAGCCCGTTTTGAATCTCATCCGTTGGATTTCGGTGGGATGTTCGAACGGTCTTAACATTTTCTGTCTTTTGAAAGTTCTGAGGTTTTGTAGGTAGGGTTCAAGGTTTCGGCCTTTAGCTTGATGCCCTTGGCCCACAGTTCCTTGTGGGCTCTTGTACTTTATGTAATTTATTTTCCTTATTAATGAAATAGAAGGTACGACTCTTGCTTCAACAAAAAAAAAAGAAAAAAAAGACATGTCTGCCCTAGCTAGTCGTCCCAATTTCCATGCTACAATTATTGCTATAGCTAGAAGCCCTTTCGAGGATGTAATTATGAGTAAAGCTTAAAATTACTACCGAGCAATTTTTATACATAATTATATTAAAGTTACCCAATAACTTGGAATGCCTCTCGAGATACCAGTAAGCCCCATAATTTCTCATCCATTTACAACATCCTCGTTTAATAGCATGTTACCAGAAACAAAACCCGAATATTCAACGAGATCCAAATCGAACTGTTATTAGTATTCATGTTGCATGCAAATTATTGTTAGTGCCTTTCACTTTAGATTTCTATCTTAAGAGCCAAGTAAGGTTCTCTAACAAAACTATGATCAGTACATTTATCAATATTCTACCTTTTAGTGTTATAAAATTTGAAATTCAAATATTCTTCAGCTGCTACTAATTATTCTAATTTGGTTATTCTTTACAAAATTGAAATTTTCGTCGCCTAGTATTTTTGTGCTTTAATCAACAGATTTATTCCTCTGCAAAACAGTACCTTTCCTTTATTCGTATCATAGTTAGGATGTTATAATTATATACATATCGACAATGAAATGCAGTCTGCAATCTAATGTTAGTACTTATAATTACAGTTATAACTAAGACAATTCCACAGTTTAGAAATGATAAGTTTGATAAACCAAGATATTCCAAAATTGTAACTCACATAAACCATGAAATTTAGAAGACTAACCACACCTGGAAGAGCAACACTTGGAAATTAACTCGCGAAAGCACACATTCCTCTCGAACATGAACTCCTCTGCGAGTTCTCTCTGAGTTATGATTACTTGCCACTGGAATCCCCCTCTTTGATTCCTATGAGGTTCTGTTATAAGTTTCTTCCTAAAATAATTTTTAGCAACATCCTGCTTTAAGGTCTACGAGCCTTTTTCCTAGTCATTTTGTTTTTGTGTTTTTCTTTTTCTTTAAAGCCTTCCTTTTTCCCCGCAATGCTTTATTGCACCCTACTTAGTATATTTCTCGAACTAAGTGATTTAACATAATATTTATCTCCCATCATGTTAAATCAATATAATTTTAACAATTTCCTCCTAGGGATTTTTTTAAGGATATTTTAGGGAAGGGCGATAATGTGGACTTGACTGGCAACAATGTTTCTTAATATGGAAATAAATCTTCTATCTCTAGTGCTCTTTTCCTCAGTGTTTTTCCAACAATTTACTTATCTTATTAATAATAATACAACTAATTACAAAAGTTTAATCATGGTATTTCTAGCTATTCAGTCCACTAATACATCCATGCAAGATATTCAACATTAAAAGTAGGAATAAAGGGGTATTACACAACATCTCATCAAAGGTAGTGGGTCGAGCTCCCCAGGAGTCAGTTCTACCATAAAAAGCAATTCATATCACATTATAAATAGAAGACGTAGAAATAAATGGATACCTTCCCCCATTAAAATATTTCAAAGAAATAATTACACAAGAATGAAGTTCTTAACTTTGCCTCAAATTCATCAATTATATGTCCCTCTCTCTAATTTTTGTCTTCATTTAAATGTACAAGGGATAACTACAACTAAATTGAATAGAATGATTTTCCATTATGATTTTGGATTGATTTAATTGATTTAATCAGAAAGATAAAATTTGGAAGATCTCTCCATCATTAATGAGTTGGAGCAATTCAAATCTAATTTTGCAATGCAGGAAAATTAGTAAAAGACCACAACAACAATCCGGGAAAATTTCCTTTAGATAACCTTGTGTTTATCTCAACCTATATTGAATTTAAGAAAACTTCTCAGTAAAAAACTAACTTGGTATATTCTTCATAGAACCCATGCCTCTTATTTTAAATATTCATCTTCATTTTCTGGAAAAATTCAACTCAAAACTCTCACTTTCTATCCCAACAAATTTTTGATTTGGAATATTTTACTATGAGCTGAAGATCAAATTTGCAATCTCAAAGAGATCTTGAAGGCTAAAATCATGAGTGATTTTATAAAAAAATCACTAATAAACTATCATTGCAAAAATGATCCATAATAATCTTCAATTTATTAAAAATAAACGATAACAAGTATTACTTATCCACAATAACATAAATAATTATTAAATGGAACTATGTGATAAATTTTTATAAATAGCATGATAAAAGAATTATAGAAATGGATGAAATAGATGTTAAGAAGTGATAATAATAATGAAACATTAGTGGCCCAACACTCCTATAGCAAGTTGGTATACATAATATCATTATTGACCTCGTAGCACTTAACACTTAAAATAAAACATTTATCTTAACCTTTCTACATTCTCAATACTCTTATTACATCTATCGTCTATTATATAATGGTATTTCATTCTCTTTAAATTTGAACATGTATGTATCTACTAGTAATGTACTTTCTATTTTTTTGGTATAATTGCTCATTTGCATGGGAATTACTAACACATCCTTTATTGCCTAACCTCATCCCATTTCTTTAAATTTATTTAATTGAGTACTGTGTTTATTTCTATGTCTTTCTCTAGATTACTATTCATATTGAATCTCACCTTACTAAGGGTGTTATTTTTATATATATACACTTGGACGCTTAATATAATTTTAATTTTAAACAATGAGACCTTAATACAACTCTCACATCCTATTTGTACCTCTATCAGGTATCATATTAATGATATCGCTCTTCCTCAACTAATTCATGTGTTGTTTTACTGCTTCTTAATCTCTTATTCATTTCTACAACTATGTTGTTGAATGCGACAATTCATATTCTATTTATACCTAAGTCTCGTCTAATTGGTGCCCATTCCTCTTTTCGAGATGTGAGTTAACCCATGGGCCTCAATATTGAACCTACAACTTTGATGCCATATGTAACCTATCTCTCCTACATATCTCTCTTATATAGTAATTTATTTTTTCTTAAATACCCGCTAAATATTAGTTATAATTATTAGGGATCTTGAAAATTGCATCACCAAATTTTAATTACTAATGTGAAATTAACATATTAGTAAGACTATATTATTCGTAATTAGTTCTTATTCGACTTTGCGTTTGGACATATTTGATTTATGGGTCCTCATATCTATAATCCACTGTCGGGGCCACACTTATAAGCCTTGAAAAAAGTAGACATAATGATAACTTACACCATTAACTTTTCATACAAGTGAGTTTAATGATAACTTACACCATTACGTCGTGCTCTTGGATTTTCAACCACTGTACCTATTATTATAATGGAACACTAGTCATATTTATATATAAACCTGGTCATACTTTTTTCAGAAAGAAAAAGCGGTATAGATTATATTAAGGATATATAAAGATCAAATATACATAGGAGTTCAAAATCCTCGGCCATATTAAGCAAAATCATTATGAATGGGGAGAAACACATAATTCCCCAAAAGAGTTCTGAAGAAACTATCCAGAATGTAGCATAAGAGTTCTGAAGAAACCATCCAAAATGTAGCATATAAATATTACGTAATGGAACACATTGTGGGGCCCCCGGCGGGGCCATAAACCTTGTCATACTTGGCTCTATAAAATATTTCTCACTTAATGAAATTGTGATGTTACCCATGGATATAAAGACCAAAGTTATAATTTCTTAATTCATTGTAGATTGTGGTTCTTCAAAATTGTTATAGTTTATTTTATATTTCTATAACCATTATAGGACTTTTGGTTTTCTAACGTCATGGTTACCAGATATGCCTTAAAACTTCAAGGGAATATGACTATGTATCTATGTTCACACCTTTACCAACATTGGATAACGTTCCTTGATGGTTACATAAGCACGTCTATCCTCTCATTACTTGTAATCATACCTGATATTGTTGATTTAATAAACATATTGAATAGGTGTGTCCTCTATTTATTTAATTGACATATAAAATATTGGTGGACCTCAAAAAGTCCAACCAACATTGGTTTCGTGCTACCACATAAGGTGCATACATGTGAACGTACATGGCCTCATTAATTTCTTGGCACTAGATCCAATTAACGGTGGACCACTTGTGTTACGAATCATAAGGCTGATAAAAATTAGGATTACACTTAATTGAATAACCGGTCCTTTTTTATTCCCCCAGTTTTCATTTGGTTACTTGCGCCATCTATGCACCGTTACTCCAGCTTCCAAGTATCCTCTCTCTCAGCGCATTCTAAGTAACTTATTCTTTGGTTACACATGTAGCTTATTTCATAATACACAGGTTAGTCCTAGGGAATATGGGAAAATAAGATGGCATAGCTAATTTTTTTTCCCTTAATTTTGTTTTGCATGGGAAGTAATGCTTCCATCTCTTTCAAGTTTTCTAGAGTTGTATTGTGTGAGTTTCTAGATTAATAAGTGTACTAGCTATTTTTAGTAGTCTAGATCCACGATTCTCGGATCTAGAAATATCATGTATTCTTATACATGTAATGTTCGTGAGATTAATAAAATATACTATTTTTGGTATTGTGTTTAATGGATCTCTTTCCTTTCTCTCTATTTCGTATTATGGTATCAAAGCTAGATCTGGCTTGATTCCCTAACGGGAAAGCTAGGAAGATGAGAGATCTTTGAGTATTATTTCTTCGTGAATAAAATAGAATAGGAGATTGTGTTGTGTGAGTAAATTATATTATATTTCATTTATATATATTTTGACCGTATGTTTCAGCGAGATTGGTAGTGTGGTAGTGCTGGGTTTTATAGATCTGTATGTTGAACGCTTTTTGAAGTATTGAGCTTTTCCATTGTGAGTTTTCAAAGAAAAATATTATGTTAAAGATTCCATATGTCATTGCAAACAATTTGATATCAAAAGGGATTTGTTGTTGTGCTGCTTCTCCTGCAATGTGATTGTGTTCACAACAAATGGGTGGCTCTGCTCATTCGATGCCAAACCGTGATGTCAGGTCAGATGTGCGAAATGCTGAAGATGAGACTTGATGACATAACATTGAATCATGCAAAACCCAAATTTGTGATGGAACTGTGGGCAAGTGCATTCATAAGGGTGAATGAGGAGTTCATGATGAATTCGGCTCAAGTATCACTTCTCCAGCGCTGTAAATTCTTCAAAGTGTAAATCGGGACAACGACAATAGCAAATATTGAAATCGTTCTTCAATGAGCAGTGAATGACATGTGGAGAAGATATGGCTTATCAATAATGGATAATTCATTTAGATGGAGGTTTGATCTTCTATGGTGCATTCGTTTACTTTAAAGGTTTGATTTTATTAATGGAATCCAATCCGTAAGCGAAGACTAATGTGTGCATGGTTTAAGGAGACATAAGTGATTAAAGATTAAGATTTTTTATGGTAAATTTTTTTGTGGTGAAATTTTTTATGGTGCGTGAAATAAAGTTGTGATGATTAGTTGGTATGTATTAAAAAAAGTTGTTGGTAAAAATCAAATTATGAAGATCCACAAAGAATGGGCCAATTATTCAACAAATTAGTGTGACCCGCCATGCTCCCAGAGCATTAATCGCTTGTAGTTCTTAATAAGGTCAAGGTGGTGTGACCCGTCGTGCTCTAGGAGCGTCAGTACACATTATTTTATAAGGTCAAGTTGTAGAATTGTCTACTCAAGACATTCTGTATCAATAATGTTATCCTATATAACTGATGAAGGCTGCAGAAGGTCGTGGATTCACAGATGGTGGCAGTTCCATAGGAAGGTTCAATGTCAAGACTGACCTGTTGTGCTCCGAAAGGTTGAGAAGTGTCAAGTCTGCAAAGTTCATCAACGATGGTGAGAAAATGCTATGTTTTAAATGGAGGTCAAGTGACAACTCGAAGATGTGGTGGTGAAAGCGCAGTGTTTGCAAGATTCCAGAGTGGATGTGGGTGCTCATGATGACCATATCACACAAATTTGAAAAATATTTATTTATTGTTATAATATGGGTTTTTTATATTTTCTACATGTAACCATTAAGGGAGGGTGTTGGAAGTAATGCTTCCATATCTTCCAAGTTGTCCTGAGTTGTATTGTGTCACTTCCTAGGTTAATAGGTGTACTAGTTATTTTTAGTAATGTAGATCAACCATTCTCGGATCTAGAAATAGCATGTATTCCTATAAATATAATGTTGGTGAGATCAATAAAATATACAGTATTTGGTGTTGTGTTTAATGGATCTCTCTGCTTTCTCTCTATTCCCTGTTATTTCGTTTCTTCCTCTATATGGTGTATGCCATATAATGGTGTTATGTCGTTACAAGTTGTCGGATCTCATTGATCCTTCATCATGGAGATGGATAAGTGAATGGTGAATTAGAGGTTGTAAGGATACTCATAAACCTTGCTTGGATTTCCATAGAGAGAAATTCTAATTATTACATGGCTTGCCGAAACTACCGGTAAAAATGACTCTTTGTTATTCCTTACTATATCAGTACTCTATAGTACCTAGGGTAATTTTTTTTTTTTTTTAATTCTATCTCATTTACCTTCATTTGTTTTATTTTCCTTGAAGTTCCTCATAATGACGAGTCTTATGTATTGTGTCCTACATTTTCTGTCCATTTTCAACTCAAAAAGGTTATGGTTGAATCCTAACTATTTAAGTCACGACTCTGCTGCCATGACTACAATATCTGCTCCAAGGATTACCGTGTGTGTTGGGGATACTTCTTATTATGACTATTTCCGCTGCCTAACCTGGTTGTAGGAATTGGGCATATTATGCAACATTATCCTTTAATTTATTTACTAGTGTTCATATTTTCTTTTTTTAATATAGTTATTTCCTATTCTTAGATGCGGAGCTGTAGGACATGGTACCTCTTCAACACGTAATCTTTTACACACTATTAGTCTGGAAATTATTTAGTAGTTCTATTTGTATCAACTCTTGTTCATCAACTCACAAGTAAAAAAGAAAATTATTTTAATGAGCGTCAAAGGTTTAATTACTACAAGGGATTCTCCATTTTCCAGAGGTTTAATACCTTTAACTCTGGTATTTATAGGTCTACCTATCATTTTTATCATCAACTCTATGAAATTTGTGGCACGTGGCCCTATCTTGAAACTATATATTGTCATTTAATTTTATGTTATATTAACTGGAGTTTTCTGAGTCGATCCTTGCTAGGATTCAAAGGTGTCGTTTAATTGGTTACGTCTCAATTTTGGGATGAATTGTAACACATTGGGTGTACTTCTTTACTCCTAGATATAATATACAATAGATATGAAAATCCCAAATCTAGGTTTCTCCTCTTGTATATTCTATGTGCATCATTTATAATATTTGTTTTTAGTATGATTTATCTCTTGGAGAGAAATTATTAATTTGTTTAGTTCCTACTATTTTTATATATGCACAAATGTGTATGATTTAATATTTATATTTTCATTTTGGTATTTTTATTTTATTTTTAAAACTACTCATTTTTGCGTAATTGAGGGTTTTAATTCTTTAGATTCATGTCATATATAATAGTCGAATCTCAAATCAATTAAGTTTTTGAAATCCTATGCTATATATTTCTTTGACTGAGTCATCAAACTTCTGGTTGGGCTATGAAATTCTTCTTCTCTTCTTTGTTAGCACATGAGAATTTGTGACCATTTTCGTTAGAAATAGTCCATCAACTATAACCCCCACATACTTAGTTCAACCGACCATGTGAATTTTTAGTTCAATATGCTGTATTGAATTTATGTATTCATTTAATGGATATCTAATACTACTTTTCTAATAGGACAAAGGTTTCACTTGTTTTCCAACCATCGCCCTTTTTTTCACGAGATAAAATGTTTTTTTACCTAATTAACATCAATATGGTTCAACAAACGTGAATGAAACTTAATAAAAGTTTGGTATTATATAGGTAATTCCTTATGATACAATTTCGTGTATCTCATACTAGATTTAACATGTGTTTATAACAACTATCCGTGTAGAGACACACAACGATGAATGTGAAGAAAATCTATCATTGTTAACCTTAATAATCTCCTACCTAATCTTTAATTCTACACCCCTCATTACTTAGACAATATATTCTTTCATATGTAGATATATTATAACTTGTGTTATAGTAAATAGATCAATATATAACGGGAAATGAAATCGTCACACAAAGTTAGTCAATTAGTCTGAATCTAGTTACACATTGGTTTGTATCCTTCTTCCCTTGTAGCCATGGGAAATTTTACTATCTAAGACAATAACAAAGTTAACACATTAACACCATATGCATAAAAAAAATATCTTATGAATTCAATAAGTAATGCTAAATTTCAGACAGTAAATACTACAAGCATATTGTTGAAATCAATGAGTAATGCTAATGATTTAGAATCAATGAATACGAATAATACTGCCAGGAAACTACTCAGAACTAGAGCACGTGCAACCTAACCATGAAATGCGTAAGTCCCCTCAGCTGAGTCTTCCTTTCCCTATGAACCAAACCCCCCACTTGATTTAGGATTTTGTTTTTTGTGTTTTTCTTTCTTTTAAAGCATGTTTTTTTCCCAGGCAACGTTAATCCACCTACTTAGTATCTTTCTCCAACTAATTGATTTCACATAATATATTTCTCCCATCATGTTAAATCAATCCACTTTCCCTATTGCCTCCTAGGGATTTTAAGGAGATTTTAGGGAAGGTCCTCAATGTGGCTTTGACCACCAACAACTTTTCTGAAGCTAGCAAGAAAATCATCTAACTCTAGTGTTCTTTTTGAATATTTCCTAGCATTTTATTTATTAACTCAAATAATAATAAAATAATTACATCATCACATAGTGTCATTATGATTTCCATTCCCATTAAATCCAGTAATAGGTCACTGCCTAAAAAATTATTAAATGTGTAAAAATCAAAGCCATAGGGGTGTTACATTTTTAATTTTCAATACTTTTGACATAAAACTTTTAATAAAAAAGCCTTAAATTTAAGCTTATAATATAATAATCAACTAAATTTTATTTTAATAATAAAAAATATATAATTGAGGAAATAATTTAAAAAAAATTAAGGTTAAATTATTAAAATTCAAAATTTAATCATGACTCTATAAAATATTTAAAAGTATTTTTCTTTCTTTTTTTAAAGTTGTTTTTATATTGTAATAGAAGAGATTTACATCATATTAACAATATTGCAATCTTTGACCTACCACATTTGAAACTTCGAGAACTTGCAAAATTACAGAAGATTCCATGAAAAGTAGAGACAAAAACCAATTGTTTCCCCACACAGGGAAATGGACAATAATAAACAAAAATAATAATACTTTTCAACTACAAAATATGTGCTAAAAAGAAAATTAAACTGAATACAGAAATAAAATAAAACATTTCTATATCCTTAAAGATTGGCTAAAGAAACAAAACCTATAAGAGAATTGCATTTCCCTATAGCATCATGATGATAGAGATGTTCATATTTTAATGGGGAAGGGAGAAAGAAGACCAACAAAAGCGGGAACATCTCCCCTTTTTAAGGTGATAAAATTACCTATTAATCAAGAAATTTACACATTATATATAATTTAAAAAAAAAAAACTATATATACTCAATTATCGTGTGCAAACATTAACTTTTAACTTATATTCTTTACTATTGTGATAACAGTATATCATGACCTATTCACATATTACGGAAATTTATGTTTATTAATATGGAAACAATCCAAATCCATACATTTTTTTTTTCTAGTTGATCACTTTTCCTTATCTTTCTATGGTTAAGCATTAATCTATTCATAACATTGATTACCATTGTACCTGTGGTTATACAATATTTAAGTTTCTTATATGTTTAGGACCACATGGGGTTCTATACACACATATCGAACCCATGTTTTTAAATAGAATCATGTACATACTAAATATAATTGTACCTGTGGTTATACAATATTTAAGTTTCTTATATGTTTAGGAACACATGGGGTTCTATACACACATATCGAACCCATGTTTTTAAATAGAATCATGTACATACTAAATATGCTTATAACTAACTAGACTATAACTAGTCCTTTCGGACACAATACACTATATATGTATTGGTCTCATATCATATTATAATTTCATTTCGTTGCCTTATTCTCTTCTCAACTTGTACACTTACAACATGATTCTTCCTCGATAATTCTATGTGTTCCCTATATTATGAATTTTTTTCCCATCATATTTGAATTACTTTATTATGGAGTATAACAACAACCTAGCAGGCTCACATGTTGATGCAATCCATGCAAAATAAGAATGTGGTATCAATAGTTGAAACCTCCAATGGTTATGATTAAATCATACTTTTGAATAGTGGAGATTATTCGGGTGGGTGTTAGGGTAACCACCCGACCTAGTCTCACAGACGGGACCTCATTATTCATGAAGCTCCTGGTGGAAAGACCTCTGCATGTTTTTTATTTTTATTACAAACCCTAAGGGTTTTCAATCATAAATATGAGAAAGGTTACTCGCGAAGGTGGTGATGAGATCTCTCATTAATTATCATCATCTCTTAGGTATTACTGGCACACTCGAGATGGCACTTTTTTTTGGTAATATCTCTCATTAGCATTCTTCATTTTTTCCTTTTTTGGTTGAAATGTTTTTTCATTAAATTTTCTTAAGCTTTGACATGAACATTTTAAAGGAAATTTTAATCCTTAAGCACAAAAGGAAATATTGTACAACTAAGGGTTTTATCCTTTGCGCCATGTTTCGATACTTTAGTTGGGGCTTTTTAGTCCAGCTATTTACAAAGCTATTACAGAAAATCCTTCAAGGTAAACTGACCCCCTTTAAATCCTACCTTGTCATTAGAAGTTATTCTCTTTAGGGTTTCTTGTTCAAATACTCAACAGGGGTTTTGACAATAAAATTTTCTTCTTGTGCATCTTTGTTATTGGCTTGGGTTACAAATAGCGAAAACAACCATTCCTCCTCATCATGTATAGGTATATATGAGATCCCTATTCCATTAAGTTTTTATTTTCAAAGCTTCTATGTTACAGATTATTTACTAATATCCTCACAATTTTTTTATGTACGTCCGGCAGTTATCCATGATATTTAGATTAAAAAGAGAAGTTTGTTTTCCTTACCACAAGGTATTCTAGAATTGGCATTTGGTTCTTATTAAATCTTTTATTTTTTTCTAAGTCTTTGGAATTATGACACCTTGAATTTGTCATTTGTTTCGTGAGGGATATTGAAATCCTAGTTGATATTTAGAGTTGGCCCTTGTTCTAGCCATAACTCAACATTACTCTATACTATAGGAAAAACCCAAAAAAATATAAGGGCCTCAAGCCTCTTTCTTAGATGTATATTATGAAGGACTCTTACTATATTATTGTATTTTGATACAAGGAAGACTTAATATTTTGAGGTCCCTTGACGACCACGAATTTGGTGAGCATGTAATTTCTCTGACAATATAAAAAAGTTTACTCAAATTGTTATAACATAATTGTTGAAACCTTCCCAAATATGGTTAATATTGTAATTTATTTGTCTATCTATATGGGCTCAGCGCTGGCCAGTATTATAAAAAGACAATTTCTATAATTTCTATATTTTTTATACACCCTATCGTGAAAGGTGATCTCTTTATTTTCTAATTGTAATTCAGAAATCTTATTTTACCTATATTTATGTTTATGACTTATCTGCATACAAAATATGAATATACATATATATATAATTCTAGTCGAGAGAACTTGTGTATATCTGTAATGGGGATCTACTACTAGTTCTCTATCTTAATCCTCTTTGTTCTGGATTAAAGGAGTTAGACTCAAGAATAAGGTCAGTGTTCTCACAATGTGCCTTCTAACTTGCACATTCTCTGAATATTTCCTTCTCTAATTGATGTGATTATTCAAGAAGCCAACCAAACATTTAATCTCTGAGAATCATCTTCTTATAGTATGTGTAATCATCCCCTTGAGTTTTATTTAAAATTTACAGTGACGCTTAAACCTATAAACCATTTGTCTTCTGGAAAAACATAGTTAGTTTGTATAATAACTTTAATTCAAACATATACTGATATCTTTAACTCCACATGTACACCATTTATTTTTTCTTTATGTATTTCAAGTAGTTATATTACAATTACTTATTACATCATGAAAGTTAAACCTAAACTTATCTTAATCCTTCGAGGAACGGGCTAAAGGCCTCCACATTCCACCAAAACTTTAACCAAATTTTCTTGTTAGCTCCCCGTGAGCTTTCCTCTAGCTGTCAAGTAAAAAACTATGTAGAATGTTATTCAAAATTTCACCTCCAGAACCCTTAGGAGCGCTCTCCTAATTTTCTTTGGACTCAACTTGTAATTCTCTCTCACTCGGAAACATTCACAAGAGCCAACATTAAATTTAACGCATAGGATTAACACAAGAAATTTAGCATGAGATGATGGTTGGAGCTGATAATCCAACATTACAACTCTTGTTAATATCTCAAATGTCCCACAAAACTATGCAGCCAACTTCCGGTGCCCTCACTCTTTCAATGAGCTCTTCCTAGGTCCTCATTTCTAAAAGGCATGCTCCCTTACTTCAAATTATTTATGTTTCCTTCTTAGATTAGCATAAGTTTTTTTTGCATCCTAAGTTGTCTTGAACTTTTGTGTGATCCATTTTATCACTTCATCCATTTCCTACAACTGATATGGTCCTATCATAATATATCTTCTAGTAGACTCCAATTGAAGGGGACATGAAATTTTATTCCATAAAAGCTTCAAAGGGGATCATGTGGAGTGAGGCCTAATATCCGTTGTTATCAAAAAAATCCACTAGGTGCAAGTAATCTTCCTACCTAGTGACCTAGTTCATAACATACATGCATAGCATATCTTCTAGAACATGACTAACCATTTCTATTTTCCCAATCATTTTGAAGATGGTATGTAATACTTAGGTTTAATTGTGTCCCCGTGATAGAAAGCAAGGATTTCTAGAATTTCAAAGTGGAATTTGGATCTCTATCTCATATCACTATCTTGGGTATTCCATGAAGTTGGAATATTTCTCTCATGAAAAAAATTTCCACTTACCTAGCCTTATAAGTAGACTATATATGGATAAAATGGGCATCTTTAGTTAAATTGTCTACAACTACCATGACATAGTCATGCTACCTCCTTGTTTTAGGAAATCCATTCATAAAATCTAGTGATATTACCTCCCACCTTCATTATGGTACATGTAGGGTGTTCAACAATCTGGCTAGATGTTGATGCTCTTCCTTCACCAATTTACATTTTTTACACCTTACCAAGTATTCCATAACATCCATCTACATTCTTGGTAAAAAAAAAAATCCTTTTTAAGTGAAAAGAATTAGTTTTAGATATTCGAATGTATTGTATATGGTTTTTGTGATTTTCAATCATGATTACTCTTTTAATTTCAACTTCATTTGGAATATATAGTGTATTTTTATACACCCAGTAGTCTGTTTTCATGGATTTCATATTCTAGTTATGTTATTTATGCAGTTCCACTTCTCAAATTGTCACAAATCATTTTATAATTCTAGTCATTTAATGTTTCCCCTTTTATTTGTCTATAAAATTTTGTATCAACTTTACATGTCATTATTTCATACATTTTTTTGAACTCCAACTCAACGCATCTTCCACCTTGTTCTCCTTACATTTTTATACGTTTTATGTCAAAATCATATTCACTAAGAAACCCCATCCACCTAGCCTATGTGGCATTCATATCAGGTTGGTTGAAAAAATATTTTTACATATGGTAATGTTTGTGCATCTTAAGGGCATGAATAGTTGTTGCTAACTCCAATTCCTAAACCAAATACTTTTTTCATGTTCTTTTAATTTCTAAGACTTGCATGCCACCACATGTCCATCTTGCATCAATAATCCATCAAGGCCCTCTAAGAAATCATTGGTACACAAAAAGAAATATTTATCCAAATTCGTTATCTTTAACATGGGTGTTACCATCAATAGATTTTTTATTTTTATTTTTAAATCCTGGCATATTTGCATACACTCAAACTTCACTCCCTTCTTCTATAAGGAGGTTATGGGATATGATATCCTTGAAAATCCTTGTATAAACCTATGGTAATACCCGATAATTCTCATAAATGACCTTATTTTTACCACATCCTTTAGGATTGGGGAATCAAGAATGGTTCTCACTTTCTTAACGTACATGGATATGCCCTCTTTTGATATCACATAAACATAGTATTGTATCTTATTGTCCTGGAACTAAAAATTGCTAAATTTAGCATAACTTGTGGTCACATAGGGTATGCAATGTTATTTAGAAGTTCCTTTTTTTCTTCGCCATTTTCTTGGAATAAATTAATATATCATGAATAGAGATTTGTAGAAAGTGAATTTTTAAGTTGAGAAGGTAGTATTATAAATTTGTAGTGCCCATATACTATTTACAAAGTTCTCTTTGTTATGTATTCCTCTTTTATCCTAAACTGGTGATAACCATATCTAAGGTATATCCTTGAAAATGTCATTTCTTTGTTAACTTGATCGAACAAATTATGAACTCTCAGAAGGGGATACTTCTTTTCAATGGTCAAATTATTGAGTTTATAGTAATCAATATACAACCTAAAATTTCCATCCTCTCTCTTAACAAAAAGGATTGGTGCAAACCATAGTAAGACACTGGGTTTTATTAAGCAATTCCTATAACTGCAATTTTAATTCCATCAGGTCTTGTACAATCATCCAATAAGGAGCCTTCGATACTGGAGCTTCTCCTAGTACTATATTGTTGTTGTTTCTACAACATGCTCCAAATATTGTCTTATATTCAAAATTTAGAGCCTACCTTTGACCATGTGAATTATTGTTTCTAGTTATGAAAGTCATTCCATGCTTTTTTTCTATGTTTCCAAGTCACTTTGTAAAGAAATTCCAAGTGTCATATTTTGGTAGAGGAAGTGTCGCACTTTGTGAAATAGAGCTTTAGTGCATCATTAAGAGTCAACTTTGGTGATTTCTCTTGTGCTAATGGGTTATATCTATCATAAAGATATGAATTAGGTGTATTTCTAAAATACTCTACATTTTCTTATTGCAGTCGACCTTATTGTCACATGATGTATCTTAAGTGTCGAACTTGAAGGAAAGTGTTGTTTTGGTATAATTTCCATGGATCCATTTTGATTTTAGGTATTAAGTGCTTCATTGTTGTGTCTTTTATTTTTTATGAGTGTGTGATCATGTTCAAGACATCTTCTGGTCTTATCTTTTACTTCACTGATTCCACACTTAGCCAATTCATAAAGCCTTCCTTCTGTTAACACCCAGGTTGTTCCCTATGACTCCCAAGGGAATACGGCCGGGGTAACCACTAACCAATCTTTGGATCACTGTTTCTAGCCAAACTGTGATCAGAGAGGGCTCTCTCTTTATGATTTGTAACTGTTTATGATAGGGTTTTAGGCTAGCTATTATGCACAGGTTTTGTTTATGTTTTGGTTGAAGAGTTTCTTTTAGGTCTTATGATGTAATATTCAAAGAGTCAAATATCATTGGGCAATGGAGTCTATGGCTGTATAGGTGTCTAGAAACCTTGAGGTGAACTGGTGAAACTTACAGGGCCATTTGGATACTTCATACAACAAAATTTTTGATTTATAACACAAACAGGTGAAAAAACCAGTGAAAGCAATTAAGAATTTTCACTAAAATATTCGAGTATTTCCACCAAACTAGGTATGAGAAACAGATAGATGCCTCAGGAGCAAAACTTGAATCCTGGGAATGTCTATCACTGTAAAAGATATAGTTTTAAAGTGCAGCAATTAAGAATTACACTTCATTCACTGTATCTGAAGAAAACATGGATAATAGCTCAGATTGAGTTCAGGGTAATCAGTGATTAAATCCTGTAACTATTCTTCTACTTTGCTATTAAGTGTAAAACATTTAAACAATGAAAGAGAACAAAAGGCTCGAAAAACATGTAACACAGAGATTTAAGAAAGACTTATTGTTTTATGAAACACTCTGGAATCCTGCAACATTCACCATTCATCACAATGCATCAAGGTACGCCAAGCTTCAGAAATTCCATTCACCCTTTGTATTATTTCTCTGAGAATTTTACAGCAAATGAGATGCCCAAAATGAAAATAACAACAACCCCTTCAGCTTCTGCGAGGGGTGAATATATACTTGCGATTGTTTACAAAATATCTGAGTTCTAAGTTATCTCAGACTTTAATATTCTCACCAACTTTTGAGATATTATTATCAGAAATTTATTACCGCATTGAATACAAGATAAAGGCGTCTTAATGTTCTGTCAGAAGATATTTTGGCCTTTGGGATCTGCTGAGTCGGTTGAGATACTTTGATTAAATGCTGGGGAACCCGACTTTATGGCTTGTACGCTGTATTCTGGGTTTGTCACCTGTGATTGTGACTGCTGCTGTGGTGAGTAAATAGCTCTGCTGAGTTGGCTCAGCATCTGTCTCTTCCTTGTAGATTTTATCTATCAAAATTCTGCCTGTGCATGACTGCTCATATACTGGAAAAAATTAGCGCTACAGGTTCTGGCCTAATAAAATTATCTGTGTCAAATTCCTCCACTCTTCCTGTGTGGGCAATTGGTGTCTTATGATTGCCCCCAAAGTTTCATCTGCCTCTGTATACTTAAAGAAATTTGGTGGGGTATCAAACAGGTGATCAATTTCATTCATAATAAAGAACAGGTTATCCACCCTATCATACAAATTCTGCCCTGTTGCTGGCCCTGTTTCAGCTGAGGTACTGGGTTGTTTTGCTATTTGTGCTGCAGCCTGCGTATCAACCCTTTTGATGTAATTTTCTAGAGTAAGCAGCCTTCCTACACTGCTTAATATGCTGGGGAGGCCTCTGTTTTGTAATGCCACAAATCTGTCCAGGAATTTGTTGATCTCGGTCTGCATATCCTGTGTTCTCCTCTCCAGCGTTCCAATTAGGCTTCTTAGTGTCAAGACTCTTTTAACTACTGAAATTGTTTCAGTCCTGTTAGTAATTCCCATGGTGGCTAGTTGAGAGCTAGTTTTGTTATTCAAAATATTGATCATTCTGCTGGCAGCATCTGGCATGTGGCCAAGGCTTGCTCTTGCTCTCTGTACCTCCCTGTTTGCCTTCGTGATGAGTGCTATTTGCTCATCCATAGTCTCAATATACTGCCACTGATTGGTGATGGATCGACCAATGTTGCCCCAGAGGACTGCTTTCAATTCTGCTGTTACTTTTTCTAGTGCAAGCTCTTTTTCTAGTTCAGCTATTCTCTTTTTTAGAGCTTTCACCTCTCTTTCCTTTGCTGCCTCATTCTGCTTGCTTTTGTCAAATTTTTCATTCACCTTGGTCAAAGACCTTTTGACTTCATCAAGCTCTTTCATTTGGGATTCAAGAACTTGGATCTCAGCTTGCAGCTTCTGCATATCCAGAGTAGGAGTTGGCTCTGTTGTTGGTGTAGTTGTTGCTGTAGATGGTGCTGTAGGCCCTGTCTGTTGAGGAGGAGGAGTAGTTGTTGGCTGGACTTCCTCAAGGTTGATTATCACAGGAGGAGGCTGGGAGGGTTGGCCCTCTTCTTTTTGTTTCATAGCTGTCTGTAATGCTGCCTTTGCAGCTTCTGATTGCCCTAGCTGGTCTTGAGTCCGAACCAGCTCCTTGTACAGGGATATCAGTAGATCTGTAGCATCCTTTTCCTGCCTTTGCTGGGCAACTTCATCGGTTTGAGGATGGATGGTAGCTGGAAGCTTGATTTTCTTTCTTAAGGCCGCCAAGTCTGCATCCCTTAGCTTCAAGAGTTCTTGGATACCCTTAACATCTTTAGGATCATGTCCTATTTCTATAATTACCTCTTCCAAGGACTTGATCCTGTTGTCCTTGGCTTGTGATGATGCTCTCTCCAATTCCAGCTGAGATGCTGTGTTATCAAGGCTGCTCTTCAATTTGTAGTTCTCCAACGTTTCATCTGCCAAGGAGGCATACACCATTTCACCAGTTTGTTTATGTAATTCAATCTTATCCATAGGGTGTATGTCTTTGGCCAGAACCTCCATGTTGATTCTTAGGTAATCCGAGGTAGATTGAGGATGCAGCGTTGTGGGCATGAAGTGACTCATGATCATCTTGCCTTCACTTACATCAAAGGCAGACATGAGTCTTTGCTGATTGGTAGGAGCCAGGTTCAGCAAATGATTGTACAGCTGTACTTTAATAGGATCACTCCTCCTCTTAATGTCAATAAATTGCTGTTTGATGCTTGACTGTCCTTCTCTGTGCTGGCTGGAGGAGCTGACCTCTCCTCCCACGGCTCTATCGTGTTCATGCTGAAATGAACTGGCTGAAACTTCTCCACTGGGTGGGCCCATGCCCATTTCTTGCCTCACTGCTATGTCATCCTCTTGAGAGTCATTTAGTCTTTGTCTTTTCTCTCCCCGATTGATGGATGAAGTCAGGGGAGTCTCTCTATCCCTTTTCCTGGTTAAGTCCTCCTTTTGTGGGGTTTGGAGGACTGAGGTATCAACAGTAGTTTCTGCCCTAGGAGGCACTATTGTCTGAGCCTGTTGCTCAGTGGAGCTTGGAGCATTAATCACTTTTTCTTGCTGCAAGGGCTGCTGTTCACTAAATTGTTCCTCTTCCTGTTGCTGCCCGAGTTCCTGCTGCTCCATCTCTTCTTGCTGCTGTAGCAATGTATCCACTTGTTCTTCTGTCAATGGAGGTGGCTGTTCCACCTGCTTCCCTTTATCCTTGCTTGCTGTCTGTGGTGCTTTCTCGGCAGTTTGCTGCTGTGCTGTTGATGATGTAGCAGCTGCTCCAAGTTGCTTTTTGTAGGAGAGGGGCACCTGTCCACAAGTTTCCAAGTCAGCTTCCTTTTGCATATTTCTAGCCTCTCTCTCAAGTAACTCTTCATTAGTAATTTCCTCCTCTAGGGTACCCTCTTCCCAATTTGATGCATTGGCATACTGTTCAATCTCGGGTTGTCTCTTGTGTGCATAGCTACCCAATTTGTATCTAATCCTCCTGAGGGAGATAGAATGATTGGGGTCATAGGGTATCCATTCAAAGCTGGTTTGCAGTCTGAGGCCCTCCAGGATACTGTCTGCCTCCTTCCACCCTTCCTCTTTTCTGTTATATAGGAAAGAACCCAGCTGGCTCCTCACCTTTAGCTGTGACTTCTTGTTCTTGCTCTGAAAATGCAGGTAGTCTGAGTTCCCAAACTGTCTGAAATATTCCAAGGCAAAAAGCCTCATGGGGACATACCTTGGCAACCTAAAAGGGGTCAACTCACAGCCATATATCCTGATGACTGTGTGGTTTTGGTAGAAGTACCAATTACCAATGCTGTAGGACTTATTCAAATGGAGAATTCTTCTCATGTCATCAGTTAGTCTAGGAGGAGGAGTACCATGCAATACTGTCATGACTGGATAAATGAATAAGTCAATAAACTCAGTGTATGTGTAAGGTGATACAGAGGTATGATGAAAAACAGAAGTCCAGAACACAACTGATCTTGGATTTCCCTGGGCATTGAGTTGCTTCAAAGGAAAAGAGAAGGTGGCTGGCTGATAGAACAAGAATAGATGGTATATATATGAAGTATACCTGAATAGTCTTTCCCTCTTCAAGTTCATAAACTGCTCATGGATTTTATCTGCAATGTAGGTTGCATAGTCATAATGTACAGCTGGGGGCTTACCAGGAGAGAATATAGACAGCATTGCCATTAGGCTATCATCCACATCCTCCATTCCCCTGAATCCTAGGACATAACTGATTAAATCCACTAACATCCTGCCCAAATCATTCAAGTAGTGATACCCAATAGGAGGGGTTCTGACTGATTCAGAGCCTGGTCTTACAAACAACTGATTGATTTTAATGATTTGGTCATTTGACAGCTTGGTCCCTTTGTTTATCAAATTCTGCATAAAGATGGGGGTCAATTGCTTGGCAGTTTGGAAGTGCAGCATTCCATTTATACTCTCTAGGGTAATCTGGAACAGGATTGAGCCTGTGGGGCTAATGACAGCTCTTTGGTTTGGGTCATAGCATTCCTGGCAGCTGTAGATCAGTTCTGGCATAGGATTTACTTGGGGAAGGTTGTAGATGGGCAAATTTGAGTCCCAAATTCCCAAGATGTCTGCCCCACTCAGGTGCTGGGCTTTTAACTCATTCATCATCTGGATATTGTATTTGGTTCCCATAGGGAACCAGTCCAGCATTTGGTAATCCATGTCTCCCAGAGCTTTCCATGCTAATTCCTGGTGAGGAGCATTGAGGGGCTTGATATTTAGAGCAATAGGAGTCTCCATGATTCTTTGAAGTTCAACAATTGTAATAAAGTGGCTTGTAAAAGCACCAGCACAGAACAGAAGTGCTTTTTGTAAGAATAGTCGTGAAATTTAAGTATCAGAGGAGGAGTTTATACAGCAGCAATTGAAATACTGCTTATACTAGGAGCCAAGGCTACTGTGGGTGTCACTATGCCCTCTTTCAGTGGGTGAATTGAGGTCAACAAGGAATTTGCCGGGAATACGCAGTGAACGCTGTTTTTGAGTGAAATTACAGGTATTATGGCTTGGCTGGTGTTTTTAGACTTCACAGTTACAATTGTGGACATGCAGAGGGAAATGGGCGGTGCAAATATAGTTTGTAAGGTGTCCTTAGCCTTCTGAGCAACTTAAATTTCAATAACAGTCGTATGGAGGGCAGAACAACGGTAAATACCTGTTAATTGAGGAACAGAGGTTGCGCAGGCGTGCACGGTTGCTGCTGAGGAGGTCGCCCGGGTTAATTCAGCAGGTTGGCGGAAATTTGAACATAAACGGTCATGCAGAGAGAACAGTGGCGACAGGAGTGAAAAGTGAGAAAAACACGGCTTTTTTGGGTTAATATGGACTTTTTTACCATTTTGGTGCTTTTTAGTGATGACGTCAGCATGACGTCATTGGCGGGTCAAGGTGAGGTGACGTCAGCTGACGTCATCGGGTGACGTGGCGGTAGACTATTGGTCCAAGGGGGCGATGAGGTGGCAGCCATGTCAGCGGCCAGGTGGACGAATAGCAGGGGCGAGTACAAGCGAACGTGACGTGGTGATGCGTTGGCGGAAAACAGTTGGCGGTTAGGACCGTAGCGGTTACGGTTAGGGCTAGCCGCTACGGTCTCTCGGGGCAGTTTAGGTACGGTCTCAGAACTGTCAGACCCGGCTCCGAGAGTCCTTAACGTTTGACGCGTGGAGAAGCCCTGACGTGACGCAACGTCACCTTCTCGGGCGGTAAAGGACGGCTACAGGGGCAGCTCCGATATCGCTGTGGATCGTCGGATCTCAGAGACTTGATCCGACGGTGGGCGGAGCGGCAACTTGCTTAGGTTATATGCGCGGCGGAAACTTTGGGTTTATGGGTTTTTCATTGGTTTTTTGAATGTTTTCCATTTAACAAATAATGCGCTAACCTTTGGAAATGCGCCAGAGGCGGGTTTTTGACTTTGGTAACTTTTGCAAAGGATTTAAAGGCATAAGAGGTTTTATAAGGGTTTATTCAATGCAAAGGGTAGTTTGAGGAGCGAGTTGGTTTGTAGCAAGGGGGAGTGGGGTGGGACAGGTTCACCAAAGTGACCAGAGGTCATTTTGGTCCCTTCTGAAGAACATATGGCTATAATGCCAAAGGAAGGGGTATTTATAAGATTTTGGGGCTTTATACACCATAGTGTTAGTATTATTAGGGGAAGGGTAAGATAAGGGAGCTATATAGTAGAATTAGAGGTTAATATGAATGAGAGGAGCAAATGAAGGGGATTTTACTGAGTTTATGTAAAGTTGATTTAGTTTTGAGAGTAGATCAAAATGAAAAGATCTTAGACAGGACATGTGGCTTCTGAAAGAACAAGAACCATCATAAAACCATGATCTCTCTTCATAAATCTCAGCTAAAGAAAGGGAGTGTTAGTAATGGAATAGAGGGGAAGAGGGAGGTTAGTTATGCTCCTTGCTGTAATTTGATGGAATTAACCACTTTGTCTATTGATAGATTTTTGCCTTGGCAAAACACCTCTTGACATATGTGCAATGGTGAAAATACCCTTTCTGCAACCACAACTGCCTACCCAGCTATTTTCCTAGCATTTTTTGTTTCTCCTTAGAGGGTGCATTTGGACTTGCAAACCCTTGCTTGCCTTTTCTTTTCTTTGGCTTTTTCTTTTTTCTTTTCTATCTACTTCTAACCTTATTTCTTCCAAGGTCCCAGATTAAGCTGTTGGGAACCTTTACTCCTCTACCTAAACTACTTGCCTGCCAAGATTAAGCAGTTTGGACAGACTTCTTTCTCTATTCTATAACTCAAAATTGAAACATGGCATGATCCAGTTTAAACTGTTGAATCATCCACAAAATTGAAATAAAGGTCTTCAATATTTGAAACAGATTACACACCTCTTGTTCTCTAGGAAATATGGGATCTTTGTAATACCAAAGCAGAGCATATTTGGACTTTCCTTGGCCAATCATGAAATATGAAACCTATTAGTATAGGTATCCAACACCTTCCTTTGCAACTTTCCCGACCAGGCACTCCTCATATTTCTTAAAGAATGCATAGTATCAAGCCATAGACATCCATCCTTTCCTCCCATAATTATGCACTACATAGTCATGACCTCCCAAAATAGGTCATCACCCAATCCTATTGCGTAGTATTTGCCTCCTTCTCTTTCCAACTACACAATATTTTCCCAATTAGGCCTCTACGCAATGCACATCCTTACCTAGTAGTTAAGCCCTATTTTAGTTGAACTGTGAAATCACCTATCTCATTCCTTATAGAACCATGCATAAGATAATCATAGTGACAAATTCAGTGAGAGTGCATCACTAACTCCCTCATCTGCACAATCATGTCTTCCAGAACCTCAGTTGCAATGCATTACGTGGTCGTAGTGACAATACTATCATCACTGCCTCTTGGAAATGTGGACTTCAAAATCCCTAAGCCTCCCCCTCAATATTGCACATAGTCTTAGTTCAATCAGTGTGTAGCATCGAAAACAAGATAGATGAGGAGATTTATAGACTACTTGTGTCTCGTCATGTGTGAATTCCATTTGTAGGCATTGTTGTCTTGAACATGATCGGATGATGTTGAAGGAGGATGCTAAGGATATCATGAAAGAATACATTTTCTAAGTTGAAGATACAATGAGATCATATAACAAGGAGATGAAGGGAAATTATATCAAAATGTAGCACTACAGATAAATATCACATGGAAGACTCTACATCAACCAGCCTCTTGGAGGACGAAGATGAAGTGCTTGCAAGAGTCATGAAGAAACAAAGATGGCAGCAAGAAAAGAAGCCTAGAATAGTCACTCTACAATGAACTCCATGCCATCATTTCCAAGTCATGGCTTGTCTAAGTGTCACCTCAAATGTCATATGTGTCATTGTATTTTTCCACATCAATGTGAATATGAATTTGTAATTTCAAAAAATGAGAAAATGTAAAGTGTGTGGAAGCCCAAAGGTCACTCATATAATGTGAAAATTCATATAGAAGTCTAAAGGTCTCATAAGAGTTTAAAAAGTCACATGGAAGCTCAAGAGTCATGAGGGGAGCTCAAGAGTCACAAGGGAAGTGGAGAGTCACCAAATTTCATATATATACACCCTCATAGATCAGGCAAAGGAATTTTTCTCCTTTGCTTCTCAAGTTGCCATAAGAGATAAGATTAGTGTTATGCAATCAATTCACAAAACAAAAGAAAACATAGATCAATAAATTAAAAATTATCATCTTCTAGGGGGGAACCTCCTTTACATTACATAAATCAACAATTATTGGATGATAAAAATGATAAGGCCTCCTTGGTATATATAGGACTATAAGGGGTCACAATATAATCAAAGCCTACATAACAATAATAATGTAAGGGCTCAAAAATAACAATAGTGGGCTTCTTTGGGGCACAACAACAACAACATGGGGATACATCGGAATAACAACAATAATAGGGGCTACACTAACAATAACAATAAGGGGGATAAACTAGTATTATAGGAACTTAATATTCCCATCTCCTTCAAAAAAGTGTTGTCCTCAATTCTTGAGTTTTTCAGGATGATTCTCTATAAAGTTATCATCCTCCCATGTGGAATCTTCAGTGGTTAAGTTCTTCAACTTAATGAGATACCTTGAAATTAATCGATTCCATAGTTGTCAGGTTCTTATTTCTATGGTTTCTTAAGTATCAAATATGATTTTTCCTTCTTCATCAAGTTTTGGAAACAATGTTTGAAATGGGAGCCTGTCACTGATAACCTTATTTAAGCATGAAACATGGAAAACTAAGTGTACTTAGGAAGATGCGAGTAGCTTCAATTTTATGCCATAGTACTAATATTTTTCAACATCTTGTAAGGACCATAGTATTTGGGTGATAATTTATTATCCTTCTTAGCTTACTTGAGGTACATTTGTTTGTATGGTTGTAACTGTAAAAATACCCATTCATCTACATCAAAACTTATTTCACTTTGATGTTAATCTTCCTATTGTTTCATTCGATTCTGATCCAATGTGAGATTATCCTTTAATAGTTGGAGAACTTGTTGTGCATGCTCAATGTGATCTTCCACTACTTGAACCTTAGAATTTTCTCTTAAATATGATGTGAGGGATGGTGGATGATATCCATAAAGTGCCATCAATGGGTTCATTTTTGTTGTAGTATGGAATGAAGTGTTATACCACCATTCAGCTAGAGGAAACCACTTTACCCATTTTGTTTGTTTATCACATACAAAGAAAAAAATATATCCTTCCAATGTTTGATCACTATCTCAGTTTTCTTTTCAGATTGGACAAGCTATGAGCTAATTGATTACCAAGACAAGAAAATAATTTCATCTAAAAATTTCTAGTGAAAATGGGATCTTTGTCACTTACAGTAATATTTGGGTTTCCATGTAACTTTTGAATTGTTTCCATGAATGAATTATCAACTGTACTAGCTTTAAAAGTATCATATAATGCACATAATTGTGCATACTTAGTAAGTTTATCAATCACCACCATGATGACACTCGTTCGTTCAGACTTGGGTAAACATGTTATAAAATCCATTCATTGAGAATGGCTAAAGGTTGTAGCATACCTAAGGTCTTCATTGTCTCAAATTTATATTGTTGGAAAACCAAACATTATGCCACAAACTTTTGAATATCATAAGATTTTCCATACAACTTGGGAAAAAGGAATATAACTATTACTTGGTTTTCAAACTCTTGGGTAGTGATACTGGTGTATCTTCCAACCATGGATTCGAAGAGTATTACATTCAAGCATGCAAACATTGAGAACACAATTATACTTAATGAATGTTATAAATTAATGAGACAACAAATGTCTTCTAAATTATCATCAATCTGCATTGTTGTAGCACTTTTGGTACAATATGCTTACAATTGCTCCATGATACAATACACGTACAAATGCTATACATAGGGAGATCATATAGTTCTCGATTTAAACGAATGTTCATGAATGCATGAGAAACAAGTTTTATAAGTTACTTATGCTCCTAAATATTTATTAATCCTCTTCCTAAATATATACTAATCCTCCCCAATATAGGTTCCCACTCTCAAGTGTGCTAATAAAATTCTATTACTAAGCATTCCTTAGTGCCTATTGTCTTGCAAGGTGCATCTATAATTTAGTCATGAAATTACAAAGATGACATATGTGATAATGACACTTTTGAGTAAGAATTATTCATTTCATCAACAACGGTAACGAAAATATGTTTTCTAGTGCAGTGGTAGAATTGGCAATAGGGTCGGGCTTGTAGTTGTGTAAGATGAGGTCATTTCTGACTAGTACCACTATAACCTACACACATAAGAACATGGCCTCTTACATGACACATGGGGCTAATCGAGGTTTAAACTAATGAGTGCATTACAGGGAGTGAACTAACAATACATGAAATCACTAGATAATCTACACCTTAAGAGATAGTAGAAAAAAATATATTGATGTACATTACTAAACTCATAAAAAATTATGTGCATATATGGAAAGTTATTTTATAAATTTAAAAATTGATGAGGCTTTTCTACCTTACATTTGAGTTGTAATGAACCTCATCTTTAAGGTTTATTCTTTCTAATATAAACTATAAATATATAAATGATACCATATCTTAGAGAGCATTTACCTTTATCTCATTTTTTTATGTTACTCGGCCTTATAGGTTATAGTAGTGATTTTTACATTGTCACCTTTAGATATCATCAATTTATCTATAAAACCTTATTCTCAATACCTTCCCATTACAAATTTATTTTTCTATTAACATCTTCAATTATTTTATTTCATTTTTACAAGGACCCCTTTAGCCCATTAGTATTTGAGAACTATGTTAAAAAGTTTTAGTTTTAAAGTTTTTGCATTGACCCTATGATATCAAATTTTTGTGCATACCTATAATACTTTTCGAAAACCTTTACGAATATTCAACCACAACCAACACACAAATTAGGATTGTGTTGTGGTTAGGTTTGTAATATGTCTTATGCATGATTTAATTTATAGACCTTATGTTATAGTTAAATATTGACACTCCTTTAGCTTATGGTGATATAATACACATTATAACTCGATCAGTCCCATTATGCATTCATTTTCGGGCTTCGATGACGAGTAATATGTTGAAACTTCACCCCATCTATGTGACCGATAAGAGGATGGACGGATAAGATTTCAGCCTTCAATATAATGGTGATTGAAACTCCTTTTGGGTGGTTAGGGTAACTACCCCACCCTATCCTCTAACTTCAATGCCATTTTCACTCTAGAAATTTATTGTCAATTCTTTGCTCGTAGGATAGAAATGGAGGATTTCCCAACTATCTTTGGCACTTAACTAGTAGGTTATTTAGAAAAACTTGATGAACTACAACTCCTCCCTTTTCTCAAGGTAAAACTATGCACTTGACATGCTTATCGGTTGCCGAGAGGACTACCATGGTCACATATATATAGATTACAGAGGTCTTCCTTAAAGAGTTTAGCTAGTACATTATTTTTGATATGCAATTCCTTTATATGATTTCGTACTAATATTTTTAAGGGTTTTAACCTTGTTATAGGTCTAGGTATTGTATCAAGAATTCACGTTTTCACTTAAAGACTTCAATGTTTAAAATTTTATGAAGGAAGAAACCCTTTCTTGCTTAAGCTCCTTATTTTCGCTCACTTGTTGGAGTTGTGATGTTTTAAGCTCATGCCTATAGAAATTCAAAGGAACTTATAATGACTTGGTATGTCATTTTTGTAACTTGCCTTAGATCTAGTAAAACCTTAAAGGTAATTCAAATGATTTCCTATTAATAAGGTTTCCTAATGATTAGTTATCAAACCATTAATCTTTATTCCTAAAGTTTGGAGTTTTTTTGTTAGCTTTCACCTATTCGAACATCATATGTGCACTCGTTCAATATAAATCATTATTTTCCTTGATTCCTCATTATGCTTTGAAATTTTTCTTCTTTCTTACTAGATATTGATCCTTCTGTACTGATAGGGCTACTTATCGTCACATGTTTGAGCCTTCTTTTTCCCACAACTCTATCTCTCATAGGTAACATCAAGTAAATTTACCCCACTTTTCCTTTTCTTAACCAAGTATTCTTTTAAATCCCTTTAGTATGTCCTCATTCCATTTTTTAATCACGTTCTTGATTACTGCATGTTATTTCTAGTTTGTTTAACTACGGGCTTTCAAAGGAGAGCACCAGTGTTTACATTCAAATTTTCATTTTCAGGTACCAAAAAATCACTTATTTCTCTTCCTTTTTATCTTCCTAATTGGGTATGATTTATTCAACATGATGGGCATAGGCCTTGTTGTAGGTCGTTTTACTTTCATATGTATGTATAGAAGTGCAAATATATCTATATCTATCTATATATATATATATATATATATATATATATATATATATATATATATATATATAAGAAAGAAAGACAAATATTTTATGTTATGATTGATTAAACTTTAATCAAGTGTTGCACAAGTGTTAAAGAAAACAGGTTGGGCCCAAAGCCAATGTCACCACATCGAAGTTTAAAAGTTAGGAAAATTCAAAGGCATGATGAAATAAGGGAGTGGGGACCTGAGGATGGAGCATACCCACAACACTACATGCTCAACGGTTAGCTCTCATCATTCCCCCCATATGACTTTTCAATGCACAAGAAGATCAGAAGATCTACGACTGAGGATGGTTGTGGGGAGATGTCAGGTTTCTCCTGTACTGGAGTCTTCCCCTATATGACATGAGCAAGGGGAAGGCATTACATTGGAAATCGAGCGGGGATTTGTTCGTTTAAATCTTTTGCTGCACTATCACTACTTTAATACTTCCACCTCATCCTCCACCTCATCTATCATTTTAGCCATCACTTCGCCATGTCATTTTTCTCAATTTTCGCAAAATTACCATTAATTCGATTTACCTACCCGTTACTCCATTTCCCATAAAATCTCAATTTTTCTTTTCTACATTTCCCTCACTCTGATTTATGTTCCTAATGTAAAATTTGAATTTTACTGGTTGTAAAAACCAATTGTCATCACCAGCTATTGATTCGTCATCTTCATAGAGTCTCAACATTCATAATTTGGGGAAAATGTAGAAGAAAGATGCCATTACAGGTTCTACATTTCATATTCCCTTGATGGACACAGAAAGAGATATTTTTGACCCAGTGTGTCCACTTAATTATATAGAAATCTAACATTGTTTTTTTCTAAAACACGTTGAATCCTTTGTGTATGCTCATGTTATTAGGTCTAGTGTCCTAGCAACCGTAATTCCACAGACCTATAATTTCCCTAAATTTATATATTTTCTTGTCTCTACCCTTTACCCACAAAAATGTTTTATCATGAATAAATTGGGATAAAATGTCTTTCAGGTATTAACTTTGCTAATTCAGCAAGCTACATGCTTATTGGTTACAAATTCTTACACTACATTCAGAGAAGGACCTCTGCTTTCAACTTTTCAAGACTTGTCTGCTTCTAATTATGCTCAAATCGGTTTCTTTTTAATGCCTGTTGGAAAAAAAAATCCTATGGAACCTCCTCAATTTTCTCTAAACACTTTTGTTGAAGAAGTCAAGCCTGTGCTACAAATTCTGACCAAAATCTTAGGAAAGGAAGATACAAACATTATGGATAGGGCGATTTTAGGAATGTTCAGTGTGATTATGAACACAAAAATAGCTTTTGATATACTTTCTTTATGGGAAAAAATGATAAATTCTCAATTATCAGATCTTCCTCTCACTAGTTGCTTTAGATTTCCATCTCTTGTCACATATCTCTTTTGATATACCCATGTGGAAAGATTCATGCATTTGGGGTTGAATATAATGGACCCTAATAAGAATAAGCAATCAGTAGTGTTTTGGGCTAATGTGATAAGAGACACTGGTAATGGCCAAGGATTGATGTATTTTTCCTCTTCTTTCCTATTAGTTGTTTATTCAATTTTGAACAGTTCTCCTTCACCTTGTTTCTTACCAAAGTGTCATTCTTTACTTCAACTCAGCAAATATGTCAAAGTGGGTGATTGGTTTCAATTTGAAGATTCTTCAGAGATCACATTATATGGAGCAAAAGTTGTCCCTCAGACTTCTAGTTTTTTTACCTGTGAGGTTGTTTGCATTGGAGTTCATAAGGCAAATCTTGAATGTAGATCAAATACACTTTGTGCCAGCAAAGAAGGGATATTGGTTTAAATTTCCAAAGATAGTGGGACCCTTTATTGTAAATAATAGACAAGTTGCAGGAGAAGTACAAAAACTGCTTGAAGAGATGACTTTACATATTGGTGAAAAATGGGCATATGACCCACACCACATTATTTCAAACGGGAGGGTGGAAAATGCTTATGCTCCTTTTATTCATGAAGCTAAACAAAAAATAATGAAATTGGCTAATGGAGGCCAATCTACCTCATCAGTAGATATGGAAATTAAGACTCCTCAGAGTGAGAAAATTTTGAAAAATGGCTCTAAGTATGTCATATACTTAGAAGAAGAAACTGAGAGAAGTTCAAATAAGGCTAAGCTATCTAAAGTTGGCAGCTCATGTTCATTTTAGCTATAATTAGGAGAACTTGTTTTTACACCTTATTTTCCTGTTCCAGAATAAGGTGGCCAAAGTTCAGTCTCCATGATTAAATAGATGTACTCCCAGATTGAGGAAAGAAAAAAAAAAATCAGAGAAAATATGGAGTTACGGGTGGAAGCACAGTTTGTTTCAGACTATCAAAACATATTGTCTTCAGCTATGGATTTGGAAAGAAGTCATATTAAGTTAGCTTTGTCTCACCCTTCTTCTTTAAGTGTATCTTCTTCTTCTGGTTTGAAGACTACCAATTTCACAGTGGATGCTAGGGAAATTCCTCTTCATAATAAAATTAATCTACATAGTTAAACTGGGGAATTAATTTACAATGATTTGAAGAAAACCTCCTTGGTTGTTAGCATAGCAGAAACTTTATTGGAAATGGTGGTGAGCCAATTAAAGTTGCAAAATACTAATTTAAGAGCCTTAGTCACTCAAAATGAAGAATTGAATAAGATGATCATTAAAATTGGGGTGAATCCAGAAGATAGAAGTGATGTTCATAAGTTGTTGCAGGGAGTAGAAATAGAGGTTCAGGTATTGAGGAAGAAATTGAAGTTGCTTACAATAGAACACATAATGGCACCAGAAGTAGCACATGTATAATAGGAGAGAGAAGCTTTGATAGAAGATGTGATTAAAAGAAATGGTGAAATTACAAAGTTGAAAGAAATACGTATTGAAATGCAACAGAAGTTTGACTCTCATGTTTGTATTGTTGCAATATCTGTTGATTCAGAAGACACAACTAATAAGATGACCAGAGTCATGACTGAGATGAAAATTTCTAAGAATGTGATGAAGAAGGTGCAGAGAGATTATGAAAATGCATTGAAAATCATAAAATCTAATGAGATGGAAATAGCCATCGAAAAGGAGACTGCAGACAAATACATAGATGATTTTCAAGCTGCTTCTCAGGAAATCAAAGAATTGAAAGAGAAGGTGAAGGGAAACATTTCCCTTATTTAGACCAGGGAAATTGTATGGAATGACATCATTCATACTGCTAGATATATTTGGGAATCATTGTCCATATTGGAGGAAGAAAAGACCATTATCAGGGAATTAGAAAATCTGATTATTGCAAAATAAGCAGAAGTTATAGCAAAGAGCATTGTTCGCAAAGAAAATGATAGATTTCCTTAATTCTTTATCTTCTTAGTAGTTAAGGGAATTAGGAGTTGAAGATAGAACTGAATATGTATTAGAGATTAAAAAAAGTGATTGTGATGAACATATACAGGAAAATAGGAGAGACAAAGTTAACATAGATAAACGCAAATGTAATGAAATTCAACACTTCTTTTGATAAAAGAACAAGAGCGGGTTTGCCTTCATGTTGGGACCGGAAAGGTAATTTATTACCCTGAGAAACTTATGAGACTTTGTTGGTGGAGGAAAAAGGAAAAATTGGATCAACTCATGAAAGGACATCAATGTTGAAAGGAGTAAATATTGGCAACTGTTGGGAATAGATCCCCTAGGGTCAATTTTGGGGTTAAAAGCCCAAGTTTTGGGGTTAAAGGCCCAAGTTTTGTATAAAGAATGTAAAGTCTCCATATTTTGTGGTCATGGAGCATGAAGATGTAAAGAGTCATCGAGGGTTTCCACCCTTAGTTTATGTAACTTGTGTCACCTTTATGAGATCCACCCTTGGTCCGCAGACCATGGGATTGTATAAAAAGGGAAGTCTTAGAAGATCTAAGGCAATTTTTATTTCAGTTCAAATACGTTTTAAAGAGTCATTGATGTAAGGGGTCCATGAGAGCTAAGAACGAACAATCTTAGCATAGGAAAGAGGCTCTGCAGCTATGTGCACAGAGGCCTAGAGTAGAAGTCCACAACTGAGTGTGTTGACCCCTGTAGGTGTGTGCGTAGGGTAATTAGAGTTTGTAAAGGAGATCTGAACATCAATAAAGAGAATTATTCTGGAATTACCTGTGTATAAGCTATTTTACTTCTGTTATGGATTCATGCGATTATGTTATGTTGAATACTGGGTTTATGATTTAATGTTGTATTGATGCGTGAATCTATGTGTTTTACTTTGTTATATGAACATAAGTAGGAATATCTATTTACGTGAAGATAATCATAAGTCATGTTGAAGTTATCCACTACTTAAGCTAATCTAGGTAAATACAGCTGTAAGTGTAATTACAGAGGCGTTTAAGTGTCTGAATCACCTATTTAGGGTACACAAAGGATGATCGTAGAGCTTCGCGAAGGTCTCAAAGCTGAATAAGAAAATTTTATTGATAATCCCTAAAAATCTTATCGATCTCTGCAAAGGAAGGATTAGCGTATAAAACAACATCAATGCCATCTCAGGGTGCAGAAACTTGGTTCCTGCATCCCCCCATACTTCATTGGGTGAGACTTCATTCTGTGCTCCATGGATTGATGCCGAAAGGGCCAATAATGTAGGGATTTTCTTGGCTAATTAAGGCTGAACTTGGGCTAGGGCCCATCAAGCCAACAAATTGTTTCGTTGCTTGGACTGGGATCTACATAAAGAGATGTGTGATGTCACATCATTGGAATCCAACTAAGAAGGAGATCGAAGACTGGTTAGATAGAAAGATCCATAAATTCAGGCACAAGAGAACAGGAATCCACGATTGACGAAAGAACAGTGATTGGACAGATATCTATATACAAATATACATGAGATCTTACTTTTTTCCTTCCCGATCGAATTGTACGAGTGGATCATGAAATTGGAAAGCGGTCAAGGAAGGTAGATGCCTGACGGTTCAATATTCTAGAACCCAAAGTTAGTGCAGATATTATAAGCCTCTGAAGATAAGATCACACGTGCTATCAATCATTGAATCGATTGTATCATAGGAGGGTTCATGATAGAGTTCGTAGTCAATACCTCTGTCAATTACAGCGAAGCAGAGCGCCGCAAGGTAAGTATTTAAGGTCTTTAAATACCTGGATTAAGATTTTCTTGTGTGAAAAGAGGGTTATGCATCTACCTTGATGTTTGGGGCTACGCGAAGTGGAAAGACCTTCAAAAATAGAGGGAAAAATGCACTGAATATGGGCCACTAATTGAACCTCCTCTGAGTGACGAGGAGGGAGTAACAGAGGCTTCTTCACATAGTGTTGTTTAGTTGATAAAGGAAGGGTTTCCATGAATACCCCATCCACCCACACCACCTCCATCCTCACCTCCGCCACATACACCTTTGCCTACACCACCACCACCTCCGCCACCAATCAGTATGGCAAACTCAGTAAAGCTACCTGTGTTGAAGGGCTTAGGAAATGAGGATTCATACCAGTTTTGGTTCATTGTGAAGGCTGTATCGGAAGCTCAGGGTATCACAGATGATCAAATGAAGAAAGAAACATTGGTTAGTGCTCTACAAGAATGCATGGTAACATGGTACATCAAGTACTACACTAATAACCCAACGTTTGCATTGCCAGATCTTCAGACTGCGTTGAATAAGGAATTTAGTAGACCTAAGTCTAAAGTGCAATCAAATGTGGGAATCAAAGAGATCATGATGAATCCTAGCAAGACACCCTTGGATTTGGATCAGAGATTGAAGTTCAAAATCCGCAAAGCTAACATGAATCTTACAGATGGGAAGCATCGTGAATGGTTTGTGGCCTTGCTCCTTCCTCATCTAAGGGTTGTGCTATCACAACAAAAGATTAGGACCCAGGAGGAAGCCCTGGAAATTGTGATGAGATTGCATGAGACACCGATGCAAGATGCTAATATGGGGATTCAGCAGATTCATGCACAGTGGTAGAACCTTTGCCTAGAAATGCAGAGTCTGAAGAAAGATAAAACAACTCAGCTAGAGGTGAGGGAAGAAGTTTGGTGCCTGAAGTGCAAAAGTCAGGGGCATGAAAAAGATTATTGTCCAGTCTTCGCAAATTATTTTGTAGCAAGGGGACCAATGCTTCTGAGGCTAGAAGCTCTAGTAGGGATAACTAAAGGGCCCATGTTATGGTGTACCATCTATCAGGTAGCTAGAAAACATGCGACAGACAATTGTCATTTGCTGCAGAAATTCGTACAGACACAGCAACAACTTTTCTGCAACTTCTGTCAATCAGTGGGTCATGATGAGCGCAATTGCCGTAGTTATGAGTTAATAAAGGATAGAATGCCCACATATAGGGTGCAGGTAGAAACTCGGCCTCTAGACCAAGGTGTTGCGGGAGCGCGAGGAGAATATCAGGGGTGCAGACAAAGCCAAGGTGGAGGAGGGCCCGATCGAAGTCGGGGATAGGTCATTTGTTACAACTGTGGAGGACCAGGACACTACACGCAAGACTGCTCGAATTCGACGGGTCTATCATGCCGCTATTGTACTTACTTTGACCATGCAATTAAATATTTCCTAGTATTGTTGGCTAAGGTATGTGAAAATGGGGTGCAACCTCTGTAGTTGACTTAGAACCTGTAGATGATGAGGGCTGAGCCTCACGAAGAGGATCCCAAGGTAAATATTGTGTTGTGGAGTGGGATGGAAGCAACCTGAAGAAAGTGAATGGGTCCGCAAGGCTCTGGAAAAGGAGGTTGAGTTTTATCTAAAGCACGGGCACGGGAAACATTTATGGAAGCAAAGAAAAGCTTCATTTAGGCCTCTACCTCAAGAAGTCAGGACAAGCCAGCTGAAGAGATGAACCCTTCCATGCTTACTACTTTCTTGGATACCTATATGAAGATGTTGCATGATAGCAAGATTTGAAAGGACTACAAGAACTGATAATGTTAACACCCAGGTTGTTCCCTTTGACTCCTGAGGGAATACGACTGGGGTAACCACTAACCAAGCTTTGGATTACAGGTTCTAGCCTACCTGTAATCAGAGAGGGCTCTCTCTTTTAGTTTTAACTTTGTTTTTTGAAGATTTTAGGCTAGTTATGAGATGGGATTTTTGTTTGAATTTTGGTTGCAGGCTATTGTTCAAGGAAGGGCATGCAAATATCAAAGAGAGTTCAATCCATTGGGCATGTGGAGTCCAGAAATGAAAGTGTTTGATATATGTGATAAAGAGAGGTTCACTGCAGGGCCAGATGGGTATTCATGATACAAACTTTGATTTTTAGACAATAAACAGTATAGATTACACCAGTAAAAGGCAGTTAAGAGTTCTTTCACAGTGTAACAGAGAATAACAGACAAATCATAATCAGCAGCAAGTGAGAATTGCTGAATAAAGACTTATCATATGATTAGAGCAAACAGGAGCATTTAAGAATTCCATAGTTGCAGCTAACCCTGGACAAATCCTGAACTAGTCTTTTACCTTTCTACCAAGATTAATCACCATACATCACAGACAGATTAAGTAAGAAATGAAATACAAATACGGTTAGAAAACACTTATTGTATCACGCCATAACACGAGAATCCTGCAGCAGTCAATAATTTCATCACATCAGCTCCAAGCCAAACTCATTCCTTTGGAAACCAACAGCTCCTTTGTATTATATCTTTCAGAGTAAATACAGCCAAGTTCTCTTCAATAATTGAGCAACAACAACCCCCAATAAGCTGTGCGGGGGTGCATATATACAAAATATCATAGAAATATCTCAACAGCGAGTTATTGCACAATAACTACTCTTACCAACTTTCAAAGATATTTCTTACAAAATTAAAAGCTACTTTAATGAATATACAATAGCTGCTTGCTGTTTGTCAGAAGTTCTTGACTTTTGAGGGCAACTGGGTCTGCCGGGTGCTTTGTATTGATTCTGAGTAATACGCCCTTTATTTCTTTGTCATGCTGCAGCTATCTCAGCCCCGTCATCTGCATCTGTCGGTGTTGCTTTAGTGGCCAAATTTGTTTGCTGAGTTGGCTCTGTCCACTCCTCTCCAGTCATAGTGAATATATCAATTTTCTGAACATGATGACTTATAATTGATGTACAAAAGTTTGGTGAAAAATCTGTTTCTTCACAGCAATGTCTGTATCATGCTTGTCCACCATTCTTGAGTAGGCAACTGATGTCTCAAAATTATGCCTGAGGTTTCATCTGCCTCAGTATATTTGTAGTAATTTGGAGGCACTTCAAATAGATGTCTAATCTCATTCATGATAAAAAACAAATTCTCTATTTTGTCATAGAGACTCTGCCCAGATGCAGGCCCTGTTTCCTCTAGGGCACTTGATGCTGCAGTGATCTGATTTGTGGCATATGTATTTACCCTCTTGGCATAGTTTTCATGAGATAGTAGCCTACCTGCACTGGTTAATAAGCTGGGAAGGCCTCTGTTATGCAATGTTGTAAATTTATCCATGAATTTGTTCACCTCTGTCTGCATTTCCTGGCACCTTCTATCCAATGTTTGCACATGATTTCTCAAAGTGAGCACTCTCTTTACTAGTAAAATGGTATCAGTTCTGTTAGAGATACCCATTGCTGCCAGCTGGGGGCCTGTGTGATTGTTAAGGACATTGATCATCCTATTGGCTATCTCAGGCATATTGCCTAGAGATGCCCTTGCTCTTTGGCTTTCTTTTTGGGCCCTGCCTATGAGATCTATATGCTCATGGATGGTTTCAATATATTTCCATTGATCTGTTATAGACTGACCAATATTGGCCCACAGGACTTTCCTAATTTCAGCTACAACTTTATCAAGAGAGAGCTCTTTCTCCAGTTCTTTTATTTTCTTCTCAAGAGCCCTTACCTCTCTTGTTTTTTCAGCTACACTTTGCTTTGATTTATCATATTTTTCATTAAGTGTAGCCAATTTTTCCTTGGCCTCATTTAGTTCTGCCATCTGGGCCTCCAGAGCTTGAAGTTATTTCATCATATTTTGCATATCAAGGTTGGGTGTCTGTCCTGATGTTGTTGCTGGTGCTGTTGCTGAAGGGCCTGCCTCTGGTGTTTGTCCTGTGGGAGGACTTATAGTTTGAGGAGGCTCCTCAAGGTTAATTACTGGCTGAGAGGGCTGAGATATCTGCTCTCCTTGTTTTTGTTTTAGGGCTGCCTGTAATGCACCCTCTGTTGCTATCAATCGTCCTTCTGTTTCTACCAATTGTTTGTGTAGTGTCAACAGCATGGCCACTACATCTTGATCCTTTCTCTGCTGAGCAACATCTTCTGTTTGGGGGTGAAGGGTTGCTGGAAGTTTGACCATCTTCCTTAAAGCTGATATATCTTCATCTTTTTTCTTCATGAGCGCCTGCACAGCTTTAGGATCACTTGGGTCATGCCCAAGCTCTATAATGATATCTTCCAAAGATCTAATCCTGTTGTCTTTGGCTTGAGAAGAAGCTTTCTCCAATTCTAGTTGGGCAGTAGTATTATGGAGAGAGTTTTGCAGTTTGTGTGCTAGAAATGTTTTATCTGCAAGAGTGGAGTAGACCATCTCACCCGTTTGCTTATGTAGCTCTATTTGGTCCATTGGGTGGATGTCTTTTGCAAATACTTCCAGGTTGGTTCTGATGTAATCTGCAGCTGACTGTGGCTGCAGCATGGTAGGCATGAAATGGCTCATAGTCATCTTCCCCTCTGCAATGTCATATGCGGACATGAGCCTCTGTTGATTGGTGGGAGCCATTTTAAGCAAATGATTGTAAAGCTGGATTCGGACTGGCTCATTCCTAGCTTTTATATCCATAAATTGCTTTTTGATTCCAGACTCTGCCCTTCTTTGCTGGCTTGAGGAGCTGACCTCTCCTCCAAGTGGTCTTTCTTGTTCCTGTTGGAAGGAACTGGCTGATGCTTCCATGCTAGGGGGGCCCATACCCATGGATGGTCCAATAGGCATCTCTTCTTCAGAAAAAGGGTTCAATCTTTGCCTTTTCTCCCCTTGTTGACTTGCTGATGTAGTGAGGGGAGTTTCTTGTTGTCTGTCCCTCTTCCTGGTTCTCTCTTCATTCAACGGGGTTTGGAGCACCGAGGTATCCACTGCTGTTTCCTGCCTTGGGGGCACACTTTCTTGAGCCTGTTGCTCTGTAGATACAGGGGCCTCAGCCATTTCTTCTTGTTGTTTCGTCTGCTCTTTCTGTTGTTCTGCTGTTGGGAGCGGCTGATCCTGTTGTTGGGAAAAGTATCCATTTGGAATGCCCCTATCCCACTCTAAGGTGTGATAGTGCCTTAGCAACAAACAAGGAAAACTATTTTCGTATTCTTCTTTATGAAATGTAAACAAAGAGGAAGGATGTAACTAACCTGTTTCTTTCGCTAGTTTGTTGATCCAATCGCTCTCTTCTTTTGCTTGCTTCCCGCTGCCTGCTCCCTCACTGGTCCAGCTTCACCAAGTTCCTGCAAGATCACAGAAGAGGAAAACTACACAAAAGACAGATTTACATTCATAACTAGTTTAGGATCAGATTTAAACTAAACATGCAAATATAACAAAGCATCATTGATACACAGCATGTAGGAGAAACTCAAATAGTTTTATTGATATGATAAGAAAGTCCAAGAGGAGATACAACCAAGTGAGTCTCGATCCAGCATCTACCTCCCAGCAAAGGAATCCCTTCCTCTCCTCCAACAGAGCATAAATCACCCAATGCACTAATCCCAATCTCAAACCAACAGCAATTCTCTGCAAAGTACAAAATTCCAGCCCCTGGATCTCTGGGATGAGGGATCCATATATAGATGTAAGCAGAGAGGATGAGTCAGCTTATGTTTTGACTTGTGGCTTCTCTCTGTCAGTTCTTGCTTCCACTTGGAGGCTGAGAGCCTCTTACTCATCACTGGTCGAATTCATTGAGGCAAGTGTCATTGAGGAAGATTCTGGAAGCTTCCATTGTCTGTACACCTCGCGGAATGACACTGCCATTTGGCATTTCTCGCTCAGCACACCCTGGTAGTGCATTTAGGTGCGTTGCAACGCACCTAGCTAGTGTACTGGGGTGCATTGCAACGCAGGCAGTTAGTAGAGCATCTGAATTGATCCTGAATTGACTGTTTCTGAGTAGTTTTTGGTGGAGAACTTCTGGGAGAAGCTGTCATTGGTTGACCTTGTTCCTTTAGGGGCAGGAACAACTCTTTTAGGGACTTTGGATCCCTTGGATTATGGAAATTTCATGCTCAATGCTGTAAGGCACAAAAATGTCTATAACAGTTGCCCCCTAAAGTATGAGGCCGTTTATCGGGTGAAATGCTTTATTAGGAGGATCCGAAGTTCTTTCAATGCTGGGAGGAGACCTGTAATAAGATACAATACAATACATTATTTTTCATACTGTTTTCATGATCTAGCTGAGGTGGGCATTCCCATGCTCAGCTTTATAAATTCATTTTTATGTACATAGGACAGACAATCGTCTGATGGTAGACTGATGATTCTGATTAAATCATCATCCTTTTGGTAGGATGATTATCTGTGCTACAATGCTGTACATGTCAATGTCTTTATTTTTCCTGAATATATATCGCAGCCCGGATGGATGAAACTAGATCCGGGGTCTTCAATCTCATCCGATCTTCACTCTAAGTACAAGTCGATCCATGTGAGAAATGTTTTGAAGTCGAACATGGAAAGACATCGCTTGATTACCAATCAATGATGTAAACTGTTAACAAGCGCGAGAGGAATCACCGATAATGATAATGACCCTCAAGGTACTGCAGTACAATTCACGTGGCGTGAATAAAGGACTTGACGTCGAACACCACGCAAAATATTTCAATCGAAGGTCATTGATGTATACCTGTCGTCGGAAGTGAGAAACCTGCCATTGAGGCATGCAAGCTTCAAAGTACTGAAGGGGGTGTTCCTAGATCAACTTCTTGGATAATGAGCTGATGTCGACAAGAAGCGATCCGTCAAAGGAGGGCCTTAATGTATCCCACATCAGTGACACGGAACGGAGCAAATGATTTTGATGGAGGTGAAAACGATCTGATGATATATGGTTCAGGGTGGCGGTCATGAAAGAATGAAATATAATGTATGGTAGTGGATGGGACACGGGTGACTTCTCTGGATGACTTCTCTTGAACATATCGGCGACACTTATGTGATGGATTGGTAGCATTTACCCCAAAGGTGGATGGTATGGCGAGACCATGGTGATGTGACCAGTGAATGAAACAACCCAACCCGACTCAGGCACGGAGTGGAATTGTCATGTTCAAGAGCGACTTGCTACCAATAAAAGTTCTTTGAGTTTCTTCCCAATTTTTCCCCAGTCATTGCTGACCAGTACCTCTTTATTTTTGTCAAGCTTGAGGAGGATAACATATGCTTGTTCTATAATTTGCCCTTCGGGCAAACCCATCGCTATGTTTTAACGAGCCTAGCGATAGTGAAACTCGTTCTCGTCTAAAGACAAGTTTGTCGCTATTAATCTTTTTAACGAGTCTAACGACAAAGATAACTCGGTGTTATAGACATTTTTGTGCCTTACAGCATGAAGCATGAAATGTCCATAATCTAAGGGATCCAAAGTCTCTAAACATGTTGTTCCTACCCCTAAAGGAACAAGGTCAACAAACCACAGCAATCCAAACAAGTTCTCCACTGAAATTACTCAAAAACAAGTCAATTCTGGATCATGTCAACTGCTCCACTGAGCATCTGCGCTGAATGTCAACTGCTCCATGGTCTACCTACGTTGAATGTCAACTCCAACAAAGGATACCTGCGCTGAGCGAGTTTGGACAAGTGGAAGGCTAATTCCTCAATGTGTCAGTGCTCAGGAAGCTTCCAAAGTGATACTTGGATCAGGGAATTCGCCTAGTGATGAGTAAGAGGTTCTAAATCTCCAAGTGGAAGCAAGAACCTCCAAGTGGACTCAAGAACTGAAGAAGAACTGGAGTGGGAGAGGACACTAGTCACATCTCAGGCTGACTCATCCTCTCTCCAAACTCCTATATATGGATCTCTCTCCCATGAGATCTGGAGGCTGGAATTTTGTGAATGTAAAGAATTGCTGTTGGTTTGAGTTTAGAACTATTGGGTGATTTGCTTTGAAGGAGGTGAAGAGGAGATTTCTTTCTGTTGGGAAGGTGATGCTGGATTGGGCCTCTTATGGTTGTATCACTTCCTGAACCTTACTTCTTCCATTAATAAAGCATTTGAGGTTCTTCTATATGCATGTGTCTCAATGATGTATTGTTATACTTGTGTATTTGATTTATTCTAATCCTTGAATCAATTATGAATGTATGCTTCTTGTAGTTTCCCTCTCTTGTAATTTTGCAGGATCTTGGTGTAGCTGGGCCCGTGAAAGAGCAAGGAGCCGGGGGCAAGCAGCAAGGAGAGAAGATTGGATCAACCATTAGCGGAAGACATCGGTTAGTGGATCTCTTTCTCCCCTCTTTTACATCTCATAAAGCAGAAATCTTAGATAGCTTTGCTTTGATTGTTGCTAAGGAACTATCACCCTTAGAGTGGGATAGGGTCATTCCGTATTGGATACTTTTCCCAACAACAAAGTGGCGACTCCGCTGGGGAACGTATCTTGTTGGTTGTTTGTGTTTTTGCTATTCATTTCCTAAACACAGGGAGTACCGAATCGAACTGCATTTGGATCTTTTAAATGCAAAGTAGAGGGTAGCTACTCTAGCTCAGTTTCTGAGCATGTTTATGATTTGAAGAGCTGATCCACAAGGACTCTGAACAGCTCTTAGTGATAGCTTTTCACCCTCCTTTGAATCATCCTTTAGTGTGTACTTGATTGATAGCTTTGATTTGGCCAAAAACTGTTGATTTTTGAGCAATTTGTGACCCAGAACCCAGGAGAAACAAGAGTTTCTCCTTCAGCGCAACTGCTGTGAAGGCAGTCTGCATTTCAACGCAGGTCCCGTGAAGGCTACCTGCGCTAAATGTCAAACTGACAGTGTCGAGGTTGCGCTGAACCAGTTAGGCCTAGTGCAACTGGGGTTCTCTACTTTCTGTTGCCCTGTTTTCATCCTTGTTTTTGCAGCCTGTTATCAGTCAATGTATCTATCTGAAACCACCTTTCTTTGCCACTATTCCGCCTCGGTTGTATAAAGAAACTGTATTTGTTCTTTGTGTATTTCTTACATCATTTGCAGTTTCCCATAACGAAAGTGAACTAGTCTTGCTGTGGCCTCTTAGATCTAGACCTGTGATAAGTGTCGTTTTGACCTTAAGAGTTAGTTTTTTTGCTGTTCACAGCTGATTGAGCTTTTTCTTTCGTCATATGGTTTGAATTTATGTATTTCTAGTGTTGAAACAAGTAAATCTTAAGGTGTCTTTTGATTTTGGACAAAAGCTTGTTTGTTTTCACTTGAAATCGAATTCAAAGTTATACAACAGCTTTCTTTTTGTAATACATCAACATTAAGAAAGAGAAAAGAAATACCTGCATTGTGCATGTGCATTTTGACAGCTTGCATGTTGATTTAGGAAAAAGTGCATTAGTGTGTGCTCTATGATCTGTGTGAAAAGATGATGTCTTTCTTTTCCCTCGGTAGTTAAGATTTTCATAAGTTGAAAAGATTGAAAAAGCTTGCTTCTCATCTTTAGACTGCATTTAGGAGTTTTACCATACATCTCGTGGTGATCCATAAAGGCAAACTGCTAAACAAGATCAACCTAAAATAAATTGAATTTACATAACAACGCTTTGAAACATAACGCAAACACATAGAGGTCTAAGCTAGAGACGTGTTCTGGCGTCGTTAAACGTGATATCTTACCGTCGAGTGGTTGGGTGATTCCTCCACGGTGAAGCGATAAGTATCAATACGGACTTGTGCTCCCACATACCATCGCGTATATATTGGGAGACCCCTATAGGAATAAAGCCTTTATCCCTAGGAAGCCGTGTTGGCCACCCTACTGATCGCAATGCAGTGAACACAGCATTCACGAAGATCGACCACCCGTACCGTAAAACGTATTCTGTGGTTTTGCAAAAAGTTTGGCACACCCTCTGCCTAGAACTCTAGAGTAGTTTCTTTTGGCCTTTTTCAAACTCTATAACTGAAAAAGTCCATCTGAGCATTTGTCACTTCGGGCTCGTTAAAACATCGAAGGAGACTAGAGTCATCTTTAGCTTTTTCTCGACTCTTAAAAAGTGAAAAAGCAAGTTGTGTCTAAAGCGTCGTTATAAAATTTATTTTAAACGGAACATAATCACCTCCTATTCCTGCGTTGATCTTTAGGTTGAGAACATGGAACACGCCAACCAAGGGATTCCCCATGATGGAAATCCTAGTCCTTTCTCCTCTTGGGGAGATGTTGGTGCGCCCCACATGGCCACATTGTCGCTTCCAGGACTGACAATTGGCCTGCCAATCTGGCTATTCTCAACCAGTGTAGTTCAGAACACCACGGTTCCTGAACAGTCGAGTCAATAGTTAGATCAGTCTAGAGCTGCCCACCAGCCTTCTACTTCTTATAACTCTTCCTCCAATCCTTCCTCTTCGCAAGGTAGAGCCAGCAAAAGCCAAGCTCCCAAAGAGAAGAAGGAGAAGAAGAAGAGAGAGAAGAAGAAGAAGGAGCCAAAGGCGACTGGGGGCAAGCAAAAGACATCTGACAAAAATCCACACACAGCACAGACCGGGCCTAAATCGCCATGTGTCATATGTAGAGGAGACCACTTCCATAGAGATTGTCCCTGTATTCCCCGGATACTAAGGGACTGGTCCCCTCATTTGCACAGTTCGGGAGCATCAACCTCTGATAGCCATGTTGAATGCTTGCCGTCAACCAGCGAAATTGAAGGTTCAAGACAAAGAGGGGGAGCAAGGTCCCCCTGCAGACTGTGTGAAGGCGATCACGCCATCCACCGTTGTCCCTTCTTAGACGAAGCGAAGAGAGTTTTGGAAGATCGTCCGGTTTCACCCTTACGGCTTCCTTCTGGATACAAAAACTCGTGCCAAGTCCTTCGTTGGTTGAAAATACAGCTGGCCCGCTCAAGTGGTCAGCTGAAGCGTCAGTCATTGAAAATGAACCTACTGAATCCAGACCGGACGAAAGTCCAAAGGTCGAAACGGCAGTTGACCCGGTTCTGCCTTCAGAGATTCATCTTCAAATGACACCGTCACTGAAGATTCATCTTCAAATGACACCCTCACTGAAGAGAATAAGGATGACACCATCCAGATTCTTTTCATCAACACAGACTCTGACGAGCATCAGGGCAATGCGCTCATTCCTTTATCGCAGGAAGGAACATCGTCAGGGTCGTATCCGGCCGTGTATTCGGTCCCACCACCAAGCAACCTGGTTGTGTCCTTTGATTGGAATCAACTAGGCAGACCCCGGTTGCCAGCCAGTATACCATTCAGAATTATAGTCCAAATATACAGAATGGTAATGGCTGGAACTATCATTGATGAAGGGGCATCTGTGAGTATCCTTTCCTCTATTTCTTGGAAAGCACTGGGTTCCCCAGCGCTTTTGCCTGAGATAAGAAATCTCTCGGGTTTCGATAAAGGAACCAGTCGACCATTAGGGATCCTCCCCAATGTGCCCATTACATTGAAAGGGAAGGCCGTTCAAATGAACGTGATGGTCGTCCAAGGACCCTTGGATTATAACCTACTCCTTGGACGAGACTATATATATTGCATGGGAGCAATAGTCTCCTCACTCTTTAGAGTAATGTGTTTTCCACACGAAGGAAGAATGGTCAAGCTCGTAGACCAACTTTCATTTTCGGGATCACGCATCGCAAATAGTCACATACCAACCCTGAATGGTCTATTCAATCAAGAAATGTCTCCACCCCCGGTCCTTCTTCCCGATGAGCGCGAGTGATTCGGAAGATAGGACTGGAACCCAGGGGGCATGCATCCTGGTCTGCTTCGGGCAGAAAAAACCCTGGATATAAGGTAGAATTTCCGCGGGAGAATATGACTAGTCCGTACCCCATCCGTAGAGGAAGAGGGGTTGTTCTGGAACAAGATTCTTTTGTCAAAGTTACGTGTTTGACGGAACAGGGTCACTCACCGTTGTCTATTTCGGTAGACATCGCCGAAGAAATGTCTTATCCGTAGCCGCGGACGAGACAATCTTTGGGTAACCAGAAAGAGGTAGGCCTCACCTCAGTAAAACAAATGTTTTGTCTTTGAGTAGTGTTCTTCTCTTGTCGCAAGTAGTTGTTCTCTTGTCGCAAGTAGCTGTTCTCTTGCGATCTTGCAAAGGTTCATTAAAGTTAGACTAGCGAGAAAAAACAAGTAGCTACTCTCTTGTGATCTCGTATAGTCCCGGTAAAACTAGACTAGCAAGGAGACAAGTAGCTGTGAACACCCAAAGAAAAACAGATGTGAGAAGCCGGAGGGGTAACCTTGAAATTGTATTTTATACCTGGGGGCATGCAAACCTTTTGGAATGCAAGCAAGGGCGGCTATTGATTTTTTAAATTTTTAGGTCCTCCCTTTAAACCTGTAGGTCTAACCCTTTAAACTCGTAGGATTAGTCGCAGCCGAACTTGTATAAAGAAAGGATGTGGGGCAAAAATCTAAAAGTTGCCATCGGAGCAAAGCTTATGAGATGAAGCTCCGTAAAAATAGAATCTCGAGGAGACATTCTTATCTTATGACTGGTATTAACGAGCAGTTTTAGCAAAGTTCATGCTCGTTAAAAAATAAACGCAAAAACCGAGCAGTTTTAACACGGAATTCATGCTCGTTAAAAAATAAACATAAGCTGTGAGCAAGCTTCCCCCAGAGTTCAAGCTCATCCAGAAAAAATGAACCGGTAAATAACCATTTGAGATCGTAAATTCATCAGCCATAAAAGCCTTGGTCGTGTTTGCACCGTCACCTCCACTTTTCATTTGGCCGATCATTCACCTCCACTTGATTGTTTACCTATTTTGAGGAACAGCTGCGAAGAGTGATTTCACCTAGCCATCCTTGTGACATTGCCGTGATTGGAAAATTCCAACCTGTACCTGGAATCTGCTGCTATCCCTGTTTATCACTCGTTCCTCAAAATACGAGTCTTCTTTGAGCTCTTTTCATCTGACTCGTAAAATATGAAAAGTTTGCCAAGTTTTGGCCTTCCAGCTCGTTAAAGCGACCGGAAGAGCTATCCCTCCTCTAGATTTTAATCTTTTTGGACCTGAGGGATTATTGCACAAAAAGATCGAGCGCTTGTTTAGTTCGGCTCGATAAAACTATCGAACATTCATCCCTTCTGTATTGTTTTATACTTTTTCGGACTTAAGGGATTAGATGACGAAAAAGGACCTTTGGAGTTAACTTTACGTACCTTTTCAGACTCTCTAAAAATGAAAAGGACCGAGTTGTCTTTGTCGCTAGACTCGTTAAATACATTAAATAGCGACAAACTTGTCTTTAGACGAGAACGAGTTTCCCTATCGCTAGGCTCGTTAAAACATAGCGATGGGCTTGCCCGAAGGGCAGGTTATAGAACAAGCATATGTTATCCTCCTCAAGCTTGACAAAAATAAAGAGGTACTGGTCAGAAATGACTGGGGAAAAATTGGGGGAAACTCAAAGCTTTAATGGTAGCAAGTCGCTCTTGAACATGACACTTTTCCTCCGTACCACATCGGGTTGGGTTGTTTTCATTCACCGGTCTCATCACCATGGTCTCGCCATACCATCCGCATTTGGGGTAATGCTACCGATCCATCGCATCAGTGTCGTTATATGTTCAAGAGATGTTGTTCAGAAAGAGTCAACCGTGTCCCATCCACTGCCATACATCATCTTTCATCCTTTCATGACCGACACCCTGAATCATATTTCACAGATCGTTTTCACCTTCATCACAATCATTAGCTCCGTTCCATGTCACTGATGTGGGATTCATTAAGGCCCTCCTTTGACGGATCGCTTCTTGTCGACATCAGCTCATTATCCAAGAAGTTGATCTAGGAACACCCCCTTCAGTACTTTGAAGCTTGCATGCCTCAATGGCAAGTTTCTCACTTCCGGCGACAGGTATACATCAATGACCTTCGACCGAAAGATTTTGCGTGGTGTTCGACGCCAAGTCCTCTATTCACACCACGTGAATTGTACTGCAGTACCTTGAGGGTCATCATCATTATCAGTGATTCCTCTCGCACTTGTTAACAGTTTACATCATTGACTGGTAATCAAGCGATGTCTTTCCATGTTCGACTCCAAGAAATTCTCACATGGATCGACTTGTACTTAGAGTGAAGATCGGACGAGTTTGAAGACCCCGGATCTAGTTTCATCCATCCGGGCTGCGATATATATTCAAGAAATAAAGACATTAACATGTACAGCAGATGATCATCCTACTCAAAGGATGATAATTTCATCAGAAGATTATCAGTCTACCATCAGACGATTGTTTGTTCTATGTACAGAAAAATGTATTTATAAAGCTGAGCATGGGAATGCCCGCCTCAGCTAGATCATGAAAGCAGTATGAAAAATAATGTATTGTATTGTATCTTATTACAGGTCACCTCCCAGCGATTGAATGAACTTCGGATCCTCCTGATAAAGCATTTCACCCGATAAACGACCTCATACTTTAGGGGGCAACTGTTACAGACATTTTTGTGCCTTACAGCATGAAGCATGAAATGTCCATAATCTAAGGGATCCAAAGTCCCTAAACATGTTGTTCCTACCCCTAGAGGAACAAGGTCAACAAACCACAGCAATTCAAACAAGTTCTCCACTGAAATTACTCAAAAACAAGTCAATTCTGGATCATGTCAACTGCTCCACTGAGCATCTGCGCTGAATGTCAACTGCTCCATGGTCTACCTGCGTTGAATGTCAACTCCAACAAAGGCTACCTACGCTGAGCGAGTTTGGACAAGTGGAAGGCTTATTCCTCAATGTGTCAGTGCTCAGGAAGCTTCCAAAGTGACACTTGGATCAGGGAATTCGCCTAGTGATGAGTAAGAGGTTCTAAATCTCCAAGTGGAAGCAAGAACCTCCAAGTGGACTCAAGAACTGAAGAAGAACTGGAGTGGGAGAGGACACTAGTCACATCTCAGGCTGACTCATCCTCTCTCCAAACTCCTATATATGGATCTCTCTCCCATGAGATCTGGAGGCTGGAATTTTGTGAATGTAAAGAATTGCTGTTGGTTTGAGTTTAGAACTATTGGGTGATTTGCTTTGAAGGAGGTGAAGAGGAGATTTCTTTCTGCTGGGAAGGTGATGCTGGATTCGGCCTCTTATGGTTGTATCACTTCCTGAACCTTACTTCTTCCATTAATAAAGCATTTGAGGTTCTTCTATATGCATGTGTCTCAATGATGTATTGTTATACTTGTGTATTTGATTTATTCTAATCCTTGAATCAATTATGAATGTATGCTTCTTGTAGTTTCCCTCTCTTGTAATTTTGCAGGATCTTGGTGTAGCTGGGCCCGTGAAAGAGCAAGGATCCGGGGGCAAGCAGCAAGGAGAGAAGATTGGATCAACCATTAGCGGAAGACATCGGTTAGTGGATCTCTTTCTCCCCTCTTTTACATCTCATAAAGCTGAAATCTTAGATAGCTTTGCTTTGATTGTTGCTAAGGAACTATCACCCTTAGAGTGGGATAGGGTCATTCCGTATTGGATACCTTTCCCAACAACACTCGGTCCTTTTCATTTTTAGAGAGTCTGAAAAGGTACGTAAAGATAACTCCGGAAGTCCTTTTTCGTCATCTAATTCCTTAAGTCCGAAAAAGTATAAAACAATACGGAAGGGATGAATTTTCGATAGTTTTAACGAGCCGAAAAAAACAAGCGCTCGATCTTTTTGTGCAATAATCCCTCAGGTCCAAAAAGATTAAAATCTAGAGGAGGGATAGCACTTCCGATCACTTTAACGAGCTGGAAGGCCAAAACTCGGCAATCTTTTCATATTTTACGAGTCAGATGAAAAGAGCTTAAAGAAGACTCATCTTTTGAGGAACGAGTGATAAAAAGGGTAGCAGCTGATTCCAGGTAAGGTTTGGAATTTTCCAATCACGGCAGTGTCACAAGGATGGCTAGTGAAATCACTCTTCGCAGCCGTTCCTCAAAATGGGTAAACAATCAAATGGAGGTGAATGATCGGCCAATGGAAAAGTGGAGGTGACGGTGCAAACACGACCAAGGCTTTAATGGCTGATAATATTACATTCACGGTGGTTATTTACCGGAGGATAGTTCATTTTTTAACGAGCTTAAACGAGGGTTGAAACACTTGCTCGATCTTATGTTTATTTTTTAACGAGCATGAACTATGTGCTAAAATTGCTCGATCTTATGTTTATTTTTTAACGAGCATGAACTATGTGCTAAAACTGCTCGATTAATCCAGTCATATGATAAGAATGTCTCATTTAAGATTCCATTTTTTATGGATCTTGCGCCTTACAAAGCTTTGCTCCGGAATCCTTTCTTTATGCAAGTTCGGAAACGACTAATCCTACGAGTTTAAAGGGTTAGAGGTCCTAAAAATTTAAAAAATAAATAGCCGCCCCTTGCTTGCACTCCAAAAGGTTTGCATGCCTCCAGGTATAAAATACGATTTCAAGGTTACCCCTACTTCACTTCCGCCAAAACATTTGTTTTACCGAGAGAGGCATACCTCTTTCAGGTTACCCAAAGATTGTCCTATTCACACAGCAAACAAAACACTTCTTCGGCAATGTCTACTGAGATAAACAAAGGTGAGCGACGATGCCCACCAACTCACATAACTTTGACAAGAGAATCTTATTCTAGAATAACCCCTATCTCAATCACGGACGGGGTATAGACTAGACATATTCTCCCGCGGAAACCTACCCTATACCCCAAGTTTTCTTGCCGAAGCAGACCAGGACGCATGCCCCCTGGGTTCTAGTCATATCCTTCCGAATCACTCGCGCTCATCAGGAGGACGGACCGTGGGTTGAGGCATTTCTTGCGTGAAGAGACCATTTAGGGATGGTATATGACTATTTGCGATGCGTGATCCGGGAAATGAAAGCTGGTCCACGAGCTTGACCACTCTTCCTTCGTGCGGAAAACACATTACTCTAAAGAGTGAGGAGACGATGGCTCCCATGCAATAAATATAGTCTTGTCCAAGGAGTAGGTTATAATCCAAGGGTCCTTGAACGACCATCACGTTCATTTGAACGGTCTTCCCTTTCAATGTGATAGGCACATTGGGGAGGATCCCTAAAGGTCGACTAGTTCCTTTATCGAAGCCTGTCAGATTTCTCATCTCAGGCAAAAGCGATGGCGAACCAAGCGCTTTCCAAGCAATAGAGGAAAGGATACTCACAGATGCCCCCTCATCAATGATGGTGCCAGCCATGACCATTCTGTATATTTGAACGATAATTCGGAATGGTATGCTTGCTGGCAAACGGGGTCTGCCTAGTTGGTTCCAGTCGAAGGATACAACTAGGTTGCTTGGTGGTGGGACCGAGTAGACGGCCGGGTATCGCTCTGACGAACTTCCTTCCTGCGATAAAGGAATGGGTGGATTGCCCCCGTGTTCGTCGGAGTCTGTGTTGATGAAGAGAATTTGGACGGTGTCATCCTTATCCTCTTCAGTGACTGTATCATTCGAAGATAAAACCTCTGAAGGCAAGACCGGGTCAACTGCCGCCTCGACCTTTTGACTTTCGTCTGGTATGGATTCAGTTGGTTTATCTTCAATGATAGACGCTTCAGCTGACCACTTGAGTGGGCCAGCTGGATTCTCAACTAACGAAGGACTCGGCAAGAGTTTTTTATATCCAGGAGGAAGTCGTAACAGTGAAATCGGACGATCATCCAAAACTCTTTTAGCTTCGTCTAAGAAGGGACAACGGTGGAGGGCATGGTTGCCTTCGCACAGTCTACAGGGAGGTCTAGCCCTCCCTTTTTGTCCTGGAACTTCACTTTCGCTAGTTGACGATGTACTTTCAACATGGCCATCAGAGGTTGACGACACCGGATTGTGCAAACGAGGAGACCAGTCCCTTAGTATCCGAGGGACGCAAGGACAATCTCTGTGAAAGTGGTCTCCCTTGCAAATGACACATGGCGATTTAGGCCTAGTCAGTGTTGTGTGTGGATTTTCATTAGACGACACTTGTTTTCCCTTATTTGCCTTTGGCTCCTTCTTCTTTTTCTCTTTCTTCTTCTTTTCCTTTCTCTCCTTAGGAACTTGGTTTTTAGCTTTACCAGTCCCGTCACGCGAAGAGGAAGGAAGAGAGGAAGAATTAGAGGAAGTAGAAGGTTGGTGGGAAATTCTGGACTCGTCTAATTGCTGATTCGACTGTTCAGGAATAGTGGTGTTCTGAACGACATTGGTTGAGAAGAGCCAGACCGGCAGGCCAATTGTCAGTCCTAGAAGCGACAATGTGGCCATATGGGGCGCACCAACATCTGCCCAAGAGGAGAAGGGACTAGGATTTCCACCAAGGGGAATTCCTTGGTTGGTGGGCTCCATTTTCTCAACCTAAAGATCAACGCGGGAAAAGGGGTATGAATATTCTGTTTAAAATAAATTTTAACGACGCTTAGACACAACTTGCTTTTTCAATTTTAAAGAGTCGAGAAAAAGCAAAAGATGACTCTAGTCTCCTTCGATTTTTAATGAGCCTGAAGTGACAAGTGCTCAGATGGACCTTTTCCATTAAGGAGTCTGAAAAGGAACGAAAGGGACTGCTCTGGAGTTCTAGGTAGAGGGTGTGCCAAACCAATCGCAAAACCGCAGAATACTTTTTAGGGTACGGGCGGTCAATCTTCCCGAATGCTGTGTTCAGTGCATTGCGATCAATAGGGCGGCCGACACGGCTTCCTATGGATAAAGGTTTTATGCCTATAGGGGTCTCCCAATATATACTCGACGGTACGTGGGAGCACAATCCGTACTGGCACTTGTCGTCTCTCAGGAGGAATCACCCAACCATCAGTGAGGCGACCAGTGACCAGGTTTTACGACGCTGGAACACGTCTCTAGCCTAGACCTCTATGTTGTGCGTTAAGTTACAAAGCGTTGTTAAGTTCATTCAATTTATTTTAGGTTGATCTTTCTTAGAATTTTGCCTTTTTGGATCACCACGAGATGTATATACAGTTCCTAAATGCAATCTAAAGATGATAAGCAAGCTTTTATCTCTTTCCAACAATGAAAATCCTAGCTACAAGGGGAAAAGAAAGACACAATCTTTTCTCAAAGAGCATAGAGCACACTGTAAATGCACTTTTCCTAAATCAATCCATACAAACTGTCAAAATGCAAATGCACATATGCATGTATTTGTTTTAACTGTCTTAATATTGATGCCTAAAAAGAAAGCTGTTGTACAAATTTGAATTCGATTTCAAGTGAAAAACACAAACAAGCTTCTTTCAAAATCAAAAAGACGATTATGACACTTTATGATTTTGAAGTAAATACTCGTTTCGACAGTAGAAATGCATAAATTTAAACCAAAAGACAAAAGTAAAATCATAATCAACTGTCAACAGCAAACAAACTTACTCCTAAGATCAAAACGACACTTACAACAGGTCTAGATCTAAGGGCGACAGTATGACTAGTTTACTTTTGTAATGGGAAACTGCAAATGATGTAACAAATACACAAAAACAAATACAGTTTCTTTTATACAACTAAGGTAGAATTAAGGCAAAGAAAAGGGGTTTTTAGATAGGTACACACACTGATAACAGGCTGCAAAAATCAAAGAGAAAACTGAGCAAAAAGAAGCAGAGAACCACAGCTGCACAAGGCAAAGGCTGATCAGCGCACCCCTTGCACAGAGAAACTGAATTGCAGCGCAGGTAGCCCTCTCGGGACCTGCGTTGAAATGCAGAACCTCTTCACAGAGCCTGCGCTGAAGCAGAAACGAGAATTGTCTCTGGGTTCTGGGTCACGGTTTGCAGTTTAATCTACGGTTTTTGGCCGGATAAAAGCTATCAATTAGGTACAATTAGAGGGATGATTTAAAGGAGGACTAAGAGCTATCACAAAGGGCTGTTAGATCATTTGTGGATCAGCTGTTCAGATCATAAACAGGCCCAGTGAATGGACTAGAGTAGCAGATCTCTACTTTGCATTTGTAAATGGCAAATGCAGTTCGATTCGGCACTCCTGAGTTTATGAGATGAACAACAATAGAAACACAAATAAACTAACTAGATACAGTCCCCAGTGGAGTCGCCAATTTGTTGTTGGGAAAAGTATCCATTCGGAATGCCCCTATCCCACTCTAAGGTGTGATAGTGCCTTAGCAACAAACAAGGAAAACTATTTTCGTATTCTTCTTTATGAAATGTAAACAAAGAGGAAGGATGTAACTAACCTGTGTCTTTCGCTAGTTTGTTGATCCAATCGCTCTCTTCTTTTGCTTGCTTCCTGCTACCTGCTCCCTCACTGGTCCAGCTTCACCAAGTTCCTGCAAGATCACTGAAGAGGAAAACTACACAAAAGACATAGATTTACATTCATAACTAGTTTAGGATCAGATTTAAACTAAACATGCAAATATAACAAAGCATCATTGATACACAACATGTAGGAGAAACTCAAATAGTTTTATTGATATGATAAGAAAGTCCAAGAGGAGATACAACCAAGTGAGTCCCGATCCAGCATCTACCTCCCAGCGAAGGAATCCCTTCCTCTCCTCCAACAAAGCATAAATCACCCAATGCACTAATCCCAATCTCAAACCAACAACAATTCTCTGCAAAGTACAAAATTCCAGCCCCTGGATCTCTGTGATGAGGGATCCATATATAGATGTAAGCAGAGAGGATGAGTCAGCTTATGTTTTGACTTGTGGCTTCTGTCTGTCAGTTCTTGCTTCCACTTGGAGGCTGAGAGCCTCTTACTCATCACTGGTCGAATTCATTGAGGCAAGTGTCATTAAGGAAGATTCTGGAAGCTTCCATTGTCTTTACACCTTGCGAAATGACACTGCCATTTGGAATTTCTCGCTCAGCGCACCCTGGTAGTGCATTTAGGTGCGTTGCAACGCACCTAGCTAGTGTACTGGGGTGCATTGCAACGCAGGCAGCTAGTAGAGCATCTGAATTGATCCTGAATTGACTGTTTCTGAGTAGTTTTTGGTGGAGAACTTCTGGGAGAAGCTGTCATTGGTTGACCTTGTTCCTTTAGGGGCAGGAACAACTCTTTTAGGGACTTTGGATCCCTTGGATTATGGACATTTCATGCTCAATGCTGTAAGGCACAAAAATGTCTATAACAGATCCTGCTCCATTTCTTTCCCTTTATCTGTGCTAGCTGCTTGAGGAGTAGTTTGAGCTGCTTGCTGGGGAAATGTAGAAGATGAGGCAGCTGCTCCAAGTTGAGTATGATAAGAAGAAGAAACCTGTCCACAATTTTCCAAGTCAGCTTCCTTCTCAAGTTTCTTTGCTTCTTTTTGTGCTATTTCCTCTTTAATACTTGCCTCTTCTAGAGTGCCCTCTTTCCATCTTAATAGATTTGCATATTTTTCAATATGAGGCAACCTGACATGATCATAGCTAGCCAACTTATATTTGACCCTTCTAAGACTAATGAAGTGATTGGGATCATAGGGTATCCAGAGGAAACTGGTTTGCAACCCGAGGCACTTTAGGATCTTGTCTGCTTCTTGCCATGCCTCTTCTCTTTTATTATAAATAAATGGGCCTAGCTGGTTTTTGACTTTGAGTTGAGCCTTTTTATTCTTACTGTGGAAATGAATCATGTCTGCATTTCCAAATTGTCTGAAATATTCTAAAGCAAAAAGTCTCATAGGGACATATCTTGGTAGCCTATATGGGGCTAACTCACAACCATATATTCTGATCACTGTATGGTGTTGGTAAAAGTACCAATCCCCAATGCTGTAGGCCTTTGAGAGCTGGAGGATCCTTTGCATCTCATCTGTCAATCTTGGAGGAGGAGAGCTCAACAACAAGGACATGGCTGGATGGATAAAAAGGTCTATGAACTCACAGTAGCTGTATGGTGAAAAAGATATGTGATGAAAGATTGAAGACCAAAATACCACAGACCTTTGGTTCCCCTGGGCATCAAACTTCTTGAGGGTAATAGGGAAGCTATCAGGCTGATAGAATAGGAACAAGTGATAGATGTAAGAAGTGTATCTAAATATCCTTTCCCTCTCTAGATTCATCAATTGCTCGTGGATTTTATTGGCAATGTATGCAGCATAATCATAGTGAACAGAAGGAGGCTTTCCAGGGGAGAAGATAGACATCATTGCCAGAATGGTTTCATCAACATCCTCAGTTGATCTGTATCCCAGGACATAACTGATCATATCCACAAGCATTTTTCCCAACTCATTGAGATATACATTTCCAATAGGAGGAGTCCTCACAGTTTGAGAGCCTGATTGAATGAATAATTGATTGATCTTTATAATTTGGGCACTGGACAGCTTGCCTCCTTGCTTTATCAAATCCATCATGGATAGAGGAGTCAATGGCTTTGTAGTATGAAAGTGCAGCATTTGATTTATGGCCTCAGGGGTGACATGGAACAAAACTGAGCCTGAGGGACTGAGGACAGCTCTCTGACATGGGTCATAGTTGGCACTGCATCGATGTATCAAATCTGGGAGGATATTGACTTGAGGAAGATTGAAAATGGGCAAATTGGAGTCCCAAATCCCTAGAATATCATTTCCACTAAGGTGTTTGGCTTTGAGATCATTGAGTACATGAATATGGTATTTGCTGTAATCTGGGATTCCCTCTACCATTTGGTAGTCTCTGTCAGCCAGGGGCAGCCATTCTAGCTCTCTTTGTGGGGCATTTAAAGGAGGAATGTTTAGAGCTACTGGGGCTTCCATGGTCCACTGATACTTGGAATTGGATTTGAACTTGATTTTCTGAGCACAGCGATACAGAGCAGTGAATTTCCAATGAGGGGGCAATTTTCAGAGAGGGCAGGGTAGACAGAGGAGAAACTGAGCTGAAATGCTCCAGGGAGATATTTAAATGAGCAAATGTTGGGTTTGAGGGTGGCCTTTCTGGTGGATTTGTCTAGCAGAGGTTTAAATTTGCGAATGCGCAAACAAACAGTGAATTCATGGTAATTTGGCTCAATGCAGAAGCTCTGTAGGTGAATTCGGCTTACAGTGGGAAATGAAACGCTGGTCACCGAAGATTTTCTGGTAATTACAGTGTTTTCTCTCGTTTCTTGCTTATTTTGGTGAATTATGCAAAAACCACGGTACACAGAGGGATACCGATAAATACCTGGGTTTACTATGACAATGGCGTTGACATGCAGGTGAATCCACGGCGCCAGTAGCAGGGAAATGGTCTTGAAGGTTGGTGAGCAAGCGACGTAATCGCTCATGCAGGAGCACAGTAGCGTTTTTGGAAAAAATGTGAAAAAATGCGTTTTCGGGCAAAAATATGGAAAATTTGGCCTTTTGCGCCTTTTGTTGGATGACGTCAACGTGACATCATGGGTGGGGTCAGGTACGGAGTGATGACGTGGCGGCTTGTAAGTGGTCCACGTGGATGGGGGACGTGGCGGACAGCTCAGGGCGATGGCGGATGGAGCGGTGATGCGACGCTGAGGTGGCAGTGACGTACGCGTGACTTGGACGTGACGTATGGCGGAGAAACAAAGGCGGTAAGTGGTAATTTCGGACCGCTTATTGTACGGGAGCGGTTTTGGCAGGCGGCCTCCCGATACAATCTGGGAACGACACGCGTCCGAGCCCTGACGTCATGGTCTGACAGATTTCGGGCGCTATCGTCCGGGCATCGGAGGCGGTCCGATATTGATGTGAGCCGTCGGATGGGAGGGCCCAGATCCGATGGACGACGGACTGTGGAGGTGCGGGATGGATACGGAGGGTCCCGGCGGCATTTAAATAATATTTCCTTTTGTTTTTTGTGGTGAGCGCGCCGAGAGGTAAAACTTAGGATATATGACATTTGTGGGTTTTATGGAACAAGCGGGTAGACGACATGTTTCTTTATAAAAGGCGCTAAGGCTATTAAACCAACCGGTTGTTAGTTTAATTCCCAAAACAAGATATGAACACAAATTTGCACTATTGCCCGACCTTTTTTTTTAGAGCTATAAGGCTATATTGCCTAGGGAAGGGGGAATATATACTTTGGGGCTTTTTATATACAATAGTGATATAATGATAGGGAAAAGGGGAATATAGGGAGTTAAGTAATAATAGAGTTAGTAGTTAGTATTGGATGGGAGATATGGAAGAGAGGAGGCAAACACTAAGTTTTTAGGGAACAAACTTAGTTAGGAGAGTAGATCAAAATGAAAAGATTTTTACACCAGCAATGTGGCTCTTCTATACAACAAGGATCAATAAATGAGTTTGATTTCTCTCATGAACCAAGGTGATAGTGGGATGTTAGCAAGGAGTTTGATGGGGAATGATTAGGAAGTTAGACATGCTTCACTTTGTTGCTACAAAACTGCTGAATAGGAAGATCTGCACTGGCCACCATGTGTTTCCTTTGCTTAGGCCAGTGATATGAAAGAAATCATGCTTCTGCAACCCCATCTACCTACCCATTCTATTGCCTAGCATTTTTTGTTACTTCAAGGAGGGTGCACTTAGACTGGCAAACCCTCAATTGCTCTTTTTCTTTTCTTTTTCCATTTTCTTTTGATTTTCTATCTAAGGCTAGCCTTATTACTTCCAAGGCCCCAGATTAAGCAGTTGGGAACCTTCATTCTCTACCTAACTACTTATCTGCCAAGATTGAACAGTTTGGACAGATTTCTTTCTCTAGTCTACAACAAAAAATTGAAATATGGCATGACCCAGCTTAGACTGTTGGATCACCCATTCAGAAGTAGGACAGCATCAAACAACTGTAGGTAAGTGTTTCCCACAAAATATGAGATCTTTGCATCACCAAAGTAGAGCATATTTGGCACTTCCCCTGCCAATCATGAAAAATGAAACCTATTGGTATAGGTAGCTAACAGATAATAAGTGTGCCAGGAAAGAAAACGCTCCCGATGGACCGCGCGTAGTTAGGAAGAACGAGGTGTGAGATGATGCTCACTGCACAAATAGGAGAATATGAGATGGATCAAGTAATTTTGGATCTGGGGTTGGACACGAATGTCTTCCCTAGACAGCCCTGGGAGAGGATGGGGAGACCTGCGCTGCAGTGGTCTCTGATTCAGTTAAGAATGGAAAATCAGCATAAAATCATCACCATGGGAAGATTGCAAGGAGTGACAGTTGATATTGAGGGTGCAAGCACATTAGCTGATTTTGAAGTGATATAGGTTGTGGATGACAACAATCCCTACCTTGTGCTCCTTGGCATCAATTGGGCCACTAAGATGAATGGGGTAATCAACTTGAAGAAGCAGAAGATGATATTTGAGAAGAAATCACTCCACGTAGTAGTGCCCCTGGACCTTACAAAAGGAACGCATTATACAGAATTGGTCCTCGATGATGATTTGGACCAAATTTATAATATAACGAAGCGAGATCAGGATTGGGTGAATCAAATAGTAGATGGACGCATTGCTTGGGACCGTGAAAGTTACTCCACATCAGATTCAGATGAGGAGTTAGAGAACTCACAGAATCGACTGCATGAATTATCTACGCTACGCTATAATATGATGACCAAGTCATTGCACTGTGTAGCCCCGTGCTTTTATTGTTACTTTGGGAAATAACTTATATAGGATACCGGAGGTAGCACCGCCTACTGCCATCTCTTTGGTTACTGCAAAACAATGCAGTAAGCTCACTTCCAAAACCGGGAAATTCGTTTTCCTAATGATATGCCCTCAAGGAAAGAAGAAGATGGTGGCCACGACCTCCAGAAAGGGCCCCTCCGCATGACAACTACAGATGGACAAGGTCGTGGAGGAGTACAAGAACATCTTCACCTCCCCCACAAGGGTTCCTCTGCACTGTTAGGTCAATCACACCATCAATCTAACCCCAGGTGCACTGCTGCCCAATGGACCAATCTATCAGCACTCTGTTATGGAGAACGATGAAATCAAGAGGCATATTCAGGAGCTGTTGCAGAAAGGTCACATCTGTCCGACTTCATCGCCTTGTGGGAGCCCGATTGTGTTAGTATAGAAGAAGTATGGGACTTGGAGACTCTGTATTGACTATTGGGCGCTGAACAAGATCACTGTCCATAATAGGTACCCGATCCCATAGATTGATGACCTCTTAGAACAACTAAAGGGGGGAAAATATTCAACAAGATCAATTTGAAGTTAGGATATTTCCAGGTACCAATCGAACCCTCTGATGTGTGGAAGACTGCCTTCAAAGCCAAGGAGGGCCTTTTCGAACGGTTGGTTATGCCTTTCAGATTAACGAATGATCCTGCAACCTTCATGAGGCTAATGGATGACATCTTTCGACCATTCACCAACTCATTTGTTGTGGTATTCTTGGATGACATCCTGATCTTCAGCGAGAGTTGGGAATAACACCTCCACCACATCCAACAGGTTCTCCAAGCACTACGGCAACACAAGTTATGTTTCAATTTGGAGAAATTCACTTTTGGCATGACCCAGGTTCAGTGTCTGGGATACATTATTGATGAACATGGAGTGCATGTGGATCTAGCCAAGATCCAAGTCATTCAGGATTGGCCATCTCCTACCACTCTGACAGAGCTCCGCAGCTTTCTAGGTCTTGCCAACTTCTACGCGGGTTTGTGTTGGGATTTTCTCATATCACTTGCCCCTTGAGTCAAGTCGCCAAGGGAGGAGTGAAAGAAAAATTCTTTCGGTCTGAATCTCAACAAAAGGCATTCACAAATTTGAAAGATCGCCTTTGCTCGGCACCAGTGCTCGCATTACCAGACTTGCAACAACCATTTGAGGTCGAGACAGATGCCTCTGACTATGCTATTAGGGCAGTCCTTAGTCAACACATACATCCAGTGGCATATCACAGTGGGACACTTTCAGGCATAGTCTGAAAGTATCGCACTTATGACAAAGAGATGTATTTCATCATGCAGGCCTGTCAACAATGGAAGAATTACATTTTGGGGAAGGAAACAGTCATCCATACAGACCACTGACCCCTGCAGTTCATACAAACCTAAGGGAAATTACAGAATGATCACCATCAAAAGTGGTCCACATATCTACAAGAGTTCCATTTGAATATCAAGTATAAGAAGGGTAGCACCAATAATGTTGTAGATTGCCTCAGTCGACCACCAATCATGGCGTTAAACACCGTTCTCAACTCTTGTGGGCACAAGACTTCTCATTGGCCACTTCTCTACCAAAGCAACCCAAAATTTGGCCACACATACCAGACACTCTTGGAGGGTCAGCATTTTCCAGATTTTCACCTCCAAGATGCCCTGTTATGCCACTTGGGTCACCTTTGTGTTCCTTCAAGCGAGTGTGCCAAGATGATTAGAGAAGCACACTACAGTCGGGTTGTTGGGCATTTCGGGGTCGAGAAAATGGTGGCAGTATAGCAGAAGTATTTCTATTAGCCCCAAAAAGGTAATTTTCCCAAAGGAGATGATAAGCTTCATGATCTAGAAGCTTCCAGAGTGGCGAGCTGGAGGTGGTTTTGCATAGATGGGGTCGAATCCTCCTAACTTGACCTCTTTGTCTTATCCCTACGAGTTACTTCCTTGAGATGTGGGCATTCTCCTATCTTTGGAGAAGTCCTAAATTCCTCTCCCAACCTATAAATTCCTCCTCTCCCATTCCCAAATGGTTGGTCTATGTCCATTTGCTCCCCTACACTAAGCTTGTGCCTAGAGGCTATTAATTAGACTTGGAGAAGGAGCGTTTGGAGATTTTCTTGGCTTGGACTTGGATTACCACTCAAGGAGAGCCTTTCGGCATCAAGACTATGGTTGTAAGCTTCCCTTTATTCCTTAAATACTATACAACTGCTGGTTCATCTTCTCAAAATATATATGTTCATGTATTTATTAGCTTAGCATTCCTTGATCATTTAAGTAGGTTGTTATTGGATATTCTATTGGTTTTGGCATGCTTTGTTGTCTCTTGATCACTTTTGCAGGTACACAAGCACTGAAAGAAGCAGGAATAAGTATGTGACACAAGCAGTTCGAGGCCCTCAACAAAGGAAATTAGAATAGCATCAAAATGATGTAGGTCATCTATTTCATTCTACTTTTCAATTATAACCTAGGAAGATGTCTAGTTGATTGTCACTTTAGTTGTTAGACCCACTCATTGGGCTAGAGGGATTATCTATGTTTGTAGAGAGGATTAACCTTGTCAACACATGTATGTTGGTTAGATGCATGTTGAGAGGTGAATTGGTTCTCAATGAAATAAAGTCCTCCTTTGTTTCATTTCATAAAATTTAACTCATCCTTTCTTATTTTGTTTTGCTACAATTTTATTATGAGTTTGAGTACAAAAAGGGGATTGGTGTTGGTCTTTAGGTTCTATCAATGGCTTGTATGGTTGGCATACTCATCCTACATTCCCCCTATCATCATCAACCCCTTCCTTTTCATCCCACACTACCCTCAAAATTCTACCACCAATACCGTGTTTCTAGGTTATTTGAGGGACATTGTGTGCATTTGTTTTGTGCAAGATGGGCCTTTGAGAGGTACTAGGCTTGGAAAATTTCTCACACAACCCTCATTACCCTTACCTATGATTCCTAACCTCAAAACCACATTTTCCACTCTCGAGATTGCCACGAAATCAATATTGTAGCAAAATAGGGCAATCTTGTAGCATCATATAACGATCTTGTAGCATCTTATAATGATCTTGTAGCATCTTATAAAAATTTTGTAGCAGTCCCTGAAATTGACCATATTTTCTCCAAAAGCTTTTTTTTGTCCCTTAGGCTTGAATAATGACCCCTAGGATCTAAATCCATGATTGAGGAAGACTCAAGACTACTTTGAACCTGCCTTCTTCTCATTGCAAGCACAGTTTTGCAGTTAGGATTAGATGACAGATTTCTAAATTGAATGATAATGATGATTTTCTCATCAAATGCATATGATTTTTTTTACCGTACACAAGTCCCTTTGAACACAATGATTAAGATGGTGATTTTCCCATGTAAAGTATATTAGTCCTATTTCTTGAATTCATGGTCTTAGGATTTCAATTACAAAAGTGTTGTTCTTGCATTGCTTTAGTTTCTTTTCAAAGGAACTTTTCACATTCTGCAATTAGACTAATGATTCACATTCTTGAAACTAGCACAAGGTTTACATTATGTAAATAGACAAGTACTTTTCATTCCTGCAAGTAGCATACCCTTTAAATTCCTACAACTCAGCTCCAACTTTACATTTGATTAATGGGATTTTTCTTTTTTGCAAGTAGACTAATTGTTTTCATTCCTGTAGTTAGAGTAGAACTATACTTTCCATGAAATTCCCTTACTTAAGCTAGCTAAAAGAGTCATCTTTGCATGCCTTGATCTAGCCCATTGCTTGAAGGTATCATGAGTATAACTTGAGCTATTGTGCATACATCACAGTTACCTCTTTTAGTGTGTACGAACCTGAGTTGATAATTAAAGCTGGTAGCCTTTGGAGTGTCAAAAGTCTTGTTGTGATACTAAGATTCATCACCAACACTCCTTAACATTAGCATGATGATCTCTTGATAAAAGAAATAGAGGCAATATTGTAATCGCAAGCATAAACATAAGGTTATACTTATCTCACAAAAGTTCTAGCAACTAAGAGTGGGAATTTAACTCTCCACCCAACCATAGAGAACTATAGCTAAGTCTTACATGCAACTATCACCCCCAAGACAAATTCCAAAGCTTAAGATGGAGTGCTTCTTATGGCTTTTTACCAATAACATAGCTAAAACATGATGCCGCCATGTCATATTGCCTTCATCTAGTAGAGGCAAGGCTCACATTTTTATGTGATGATTCTTGTCAACAAGCTTTTACGATTGTTCTATAGTTGGCATTAACTCTCTCTAGTGCTTAGTAACACAACTTAAGGACCTACATTCTCTTGGATCTTTCCACAACTTCTTCATGCTGAGAAATACCCTCCTCTCTGCGTATGATTTGTGTGTTCAAGAGAGAGAAAGTACACATGTATCAATGAGAGATACATGTCTAAATCTCCTCATCCCCATTTTTCCAACAAACTAAATGCCCCTTCTTTTCCACGATTACCCAATAGTCAACCTCTTAGACCACGCGACCCATGCTTCCCTAATATTTTTGTCATATTATTCCTGATGGCTAGAGTTAAAGGAAACCTAGCCCTGTCCTTCTTCTTTTAGTTAATTTATGGCATAGTCATCCCACTCAACCAATAAGGATCAATATTTAAAAAAATAAATCCCTCAAACAATGGAATTGGTGTCTGCCTCTGAGCCATTTGAAATAATTTCAAATATTTACATGAGAAAAATATTTACGAGGAATAATTTCAATTATTTACATGACAGAAATATTAACTAGGGGATGTCACAGTATTCCATGTAGGAATTCGAATTGGAAAGTTATCACTTTGTCTTCTACAGCTATTCTTGATATGGCTTTTCATTTCCAAATCTAAAATTCAATCTGATAGTTTTGTAATCTTAATAAAATTTGAAATAATATAAGGCAACAATAATGATGCCACTATATGGCTTGAGATGTAAATTCAACATATAGTATTTAAAGAAATTATCAAGTTCTGTAAACATTGTTCTTCAACTCTCATGTGCCATTATGGCTTCATTTTGTTTGAAGGATAAATAACAAATCAATCATCAATGTAATAATCAAATCCTTTGTACATCACATCACTTAATTTACATTGTCTTGCACATCATTTTGATCATCCTTTGTACATCAAGAAATCAACACAATTAGCCTTAAGAAGCCAACCACCTCATCAACATTAAGTGAACTCACCATACATCGTTAAAATTAACATAACGCATATGCATGCTCAATGACCATGACCATTTGACATCATTTCCAACATTTCCAACAAGAGGCTAATTTATTTGATGAGAAAAGGAGAATAGTAGGCTTATCTCTTTCTTCTATGATATTTTCAAGATATATTTCACTTTCGTGTGTTTCTTTATGCCAGTAGAATCTCTCATTTCTTAATATCAATACTAATAGTTGAATTTTTATAGGGATATTTGTTGAATTTATCATATCATAATGGTCCCAGAGTATTTTCAACATTGTTTTACTCTATTTTAGTCATCTATGTCTATGTGAAAGTCCTTTATTTCTAGACACTTTTCAATTAAGTTTTGGTAAGCATTTGTCCCAAGAACAAGCAGAATAAGAAGTTGTACCCACTTTCTATCAATAAAATCAGTCATTTTTTAGCCACTTTTACAAAGTATGTTATTTTGAAATTTATATATATGTGAACAACTTATGTTGAATGTTATTGTACTCTTTATGAGTTATATTTTATGATTTGTTACACACGTGTATGCCATGGTATCTCTCTAAATATGCTCATAAAATTACCTTTTTTAGTTGAACTATTCATATTTTTATTTCATTGTTGTTACATTTTGTACATGTTTTACTTTCTCATAAATCTCTACCATATTGTTCATATTTTCTTTTATTGTAAATAGTCTTGTAAATAAATTAATTTCAACACAAATAAGGGCATTAAGACCAGGCTTAGTCTCATTATGTCACATGCCCTATGAGATTCTAGGGGTTTGTCAATGAAGCATAAAAAAGTCATCCATCAACACCCTCTCTATAAAAACAATAAATCCAACCTCCAGAACTTACAGAAATCCTAGTATTTGGAAGACAAATTGTCAGTAATGGCATTCTCATTAATAACTCACAAGATGAGGCCACCACCACTAGAGATTCCAAGTGAATGCTTGGACGGATAGCATGTTAAAATTACTAGAGAGAGATAAATTTACAAAGGTAAGATTAAGAGAACCAACACAACATAAAATGCACAAGTTTGTCCTTAGAATTCCCAATCCCGAGGAAAAAAGATAACATAATATTATTAGACCCTTAGCTAAAACCCAACCAAGGTGGCAATGTAAACTATTGAATAATATCCCTAGAATTAACCTTGTAACCTTTGCCTAAGAGGGGTCATGGAATTTTCCAAAGGGGAGTGGATTTAGTGACATAAAAATTGTATAAAATTAGAAATAGTAAATTTCTCATGTAAATACAAGTGTCATAGTTCTAGAAGAAATCTATATTATTGAGGGAATCTTGATGGTCTAGCAATCTATCACCAAATAATATACATCCTAGGGTTAGTAACAAAGAAAATCTTGATGTGCACTAGTCAATTCACAAAAAAATGAAATGTACAAGGATGGAAAGTCATTTTCTAAATTGATGAATTGATGAGGTTCTTCTACCTAGTCTTATCACAGTTTCCTTTTTCTAGTGTATGCTAATTATTTAGTAGTAGTGATGAAAAATAATGGCGAGTTAGAAGAATAAATTAAAGTTATAATGACCAAGTAAATATACCTACTATCTTAAAATTTTAAATTAGCTAAGTGGTTACTATAAATTGATATCTTGGCTTGAAAATCTAAAAAATTCATATTAAGTTTGTGCTAAAAAATTGTTTTGAAGGAGTCAAGCATCTAAATGAAAGAGAAAAAAATTTACGTAGTAATTAAATTACCAATCAATATGAAGTGGTACTGATGCAAAAAACTATCCTAAGTGAGTCATTTAGGTCTCCCAGATAGGTGATATTGTTTTATCCCATACTGCTATCTTATAGGTTTTAATGGATAAATATGCAAAGGCCTAGTAGATAGCTATCTCTACTTATCTTTGCTTTCTTTCTTTTGTTATGTATTCTTCTCATTCATAAACATTTTTTTGCAGAAAGAAATATTTATTTGGTGTGAAAATTTGCATCTCCTTACCCACCAATTTCTTTATTTAATCTGAAAATTTGGATCTTTTTTCTCACCAAAATTGGACTTCATATCTACCAAAAAAATTTTACTATTATTAAAGCTACAGAAATATATTATTCAACAATAAAATTAAAACATAATAATATTGACAAAAAAAAATTTTCCTTATTATTAAAATTAAGAAATGTATCATTTAACAATGAAAATAGAACATAATTGAAAGATACATTTTTAAATAGGAAATTCAAATAATTAATTATGTTTACCATATTACTGTCCAGAGAAATAATTAATAACTAACCACCTTGTATATCTACCTTAATTATTTTGTTGTAGTTTTTTTTTACAAATGTTTCCATGGTTCCACTTAAATTAAAGTATAATATAACATAGAGATTGGTTTTATAGTAAAAGAAAAAAATGCGTCTCAAAAGAATAGATATATATTATTGGTTGCAATGCCTACTTCAGATTATATAAGATAGGAGAAACTTTTATCGGTGAAATTCGAGAATAGATATATATTATTGGTTGATTATATAAAATAGGAGAAACTTTCATCGGTGAAATTCGAGAATAGATATATATTATTGGTTGCAATGCCTACTTCAGATTATATAAGATAGGAGCAACTCTCATTGGTGAAATTCGAGTTTCAATGACGTTGTCGTATATAAAAAAATAAAATTAATCTAACTTTCAAATAAATTCCAAATCCCATCAACTGTAAATTTCTAGATGTTAAGAAATTGCTTACCTGGAATTCATAAGTAAAATGTTATTTAAATTTAAAATATTTCTGCTTTTCATTATTATTTAGCAATTTCAAGGATAAAGAAAAAAGATATTAAAAATTGGAGAAAAGGCATTGTTTCCCTGTACTAAAAGCGTATCTCTTTGATATTTTCATCAAAAGATATTTCAAATTTATATAATATTGTATTAAATTATTATTTAATTAGAAACAGAGATTTAGAAACAATTTTGTTGGTGAAAATCTATGATCCAACTTAGATCCAACAAATTTCTAGAAACACATGAGAATGCTACTTAAGTAAACACAAACTGTACATCACATTGAACATTATAAGAAGAAACCATAGTCTACTACTATGATATTAAGTATCATATAATGATCCATCATTTAAGTACTAGTTAATAGTTCCAACACTCCCACTTAATGAATACATGTTTTAATATCTTTCAAATCAATTCTTCATCATCATCTACTGCTATGCAACAAATGTTCCACCCTGAATAGAAAAACCACATTGAACATTATAAGAAGAAACCATAGTCTACTACTATGATATTAAGTATCATAAAATGATCCATCACTTAAGTACTAGTTAATAGTTCCAACAGTCCCACTTAATGAATACCTGTTTTAATATCTTTAAGTCAATTCTTCATCATCATCTACTGCTCTGCAACAAATGTTCCACCCTGAATAGAAAAACCTCTTGCTCAACAAGTTCTAAATCTGTCTAATCCAACCTGTAACTTGCATCTCATACCTTAATCATGTAGATATCATCAAATTGTCAGCATCTATAGATAAAGACAACTATCTAGTAGAAATAAACACTTACTTAACCATTATAATAGTCAATTTAGTAGCATGTCCTTCAAGTCTAAAAAAGTCATGATCACACCTTTCTCTTGTGAGAGAGTCAAACCCATATTGAATTTGATACCCTATCAACCAACAAAACAAAACATAAGATGAGAAAAATATTGCTCCTAAAAAATTAGTCATAGGTATGCAAGCTCTTAAAACATATAAAAAAAATAAAAAAATATATATATAAAAAAATTATTAGTATAGAAACATTATAACAAACCAAATAACCAACAATAACCTCTTAAATGAATAAATACTCCATAAAACAAGTAAGAATAATAAATTAAACATATAAAATTGTTAGAAATCTACCATAAATTTGGACTATCATCATTATGAGTCATGAACACTTTGAATTCAGATGGAGATGGTCATTTAAAAGTGAAATATTTATACTATTTCAATTTTTCCATTATCCACTAATTTAAGAGACAAAAGCATAAAGATGTGAATACCAATAGTCAATATTATTCAAAATTTCTCCTTCCGTGATTTCTCATAGAAATAAAGTGATCTTAACAATTTATACGATGGATGAAATGTAAGTTCACACTCCAAAGAAAATTGTTGCTGGTTTATAAACTATGACAATCGATTACAATTTACCCATGAATAAAATAGTAGAAGACAAGGACAGGAAACTAATTTGATCAATCTTTGTTTCTTGCCCGGTGCTTTATAATAGAAGCAGCAAGCCTGATTTATACTCTTAGGAGTGCATGGCATCATAGTAATACTTTTCAATTACGTTTAAATTTTTAAAAAATATAATCTTATCGATCTGTAATTGTAATTCTAAATTGTAAAGAGTTATAGTTTTTTTTGAACGAATCTTTACACAGAAAAGGTCTATTTAATCAAAATTAGATTTAGCGTGGTTTTGAATAAAAAAAACAAATTTCAAACATGTTTTTATGTTAGCGAATTTAGTAGTTTAACAAAAGGGTAAAATAAAATATATTTTATAAAGATTATTATGTATTAATTATTATGATGAGAAAATTTCTTAAATTTATTAGTTAGAGAACTCATTAGGTTAATAATAGAGTAAAATAAAATAAATTTTATAAAAATTATTATATATTAATTATATAATGTGAATGAGTGTAAAATATTTAATATTGGTAGATGCAGTATCCATACATTACCAATTTAAAAATTTGGAAGGACTTTGCCAATTTAGGGATCTGGTCTACCACCGATGTTCCTGTGAGAATATCTTCATTTACAGTAACAATCATACTTTACACTTTTCATGATAATTGATTTCAATATAGTTTGGGTTATTGTATCCAAGTATACTATTAGGTTAGAATTTGTGTCCAGTTTGACCCAAATTTTGTATTGTAATATTTTTGGATCATTGTGAGTAGATTTTAAATTTTAAAAACAATTTAATATATATAATTAATATTTAAAAATTTAAAATTGAATTTATATATATGAGTATAATTTTAGTTTTTAAAATTTAATATAGAAATATATAAATTAAATAGATTTATATATTTATAATAATTATAAAAGAAGTATAATATTTTAATAATATATAAAATTAATATATGTAAATTAAAAAATTATTTTATTATATATATATATATATCAAAAAATATTTTATTTTTTTAATTTTGTTGTGAGTTTTTTTATATCATACACATTTATATTATAAATTTTATATATAATTAAAGTAGAACTATAATTTTTCCATTTTATATATATATATATATATATATATATATATATTTGTTTTTTTTATATTATACATATTTAAATTATATAAATATATATATTATAAACAATTATAATAAAAGTGTAATATTTCAATAAAATATAAAAGTTAAATATATGTATAAAATATATACACATTAAAAAAAAAAATTGTTATTATTTATTAATTTTTAATATATATGTGTGTGAGAGATAGGATTTTTAATTTGTCTCATAAATACTTAAATTATAAAAATTTATATATTTATAATAATCAAAATAAACATATAATGTCTTATTAATATATTAAAGTTAAATATATAAACGAACTATAAGAAATTTTCATTTATAACATAATCACTTAAAATATGTAAATTTAAATAGTTATCTTAATATATATATATATATATATAGAAAATGTAATCTTTCATTCATATATATATATAAACAATTTATATATATTTATAAAATATAATATTTCAAAAATATATAAAATAAATATATAAAATAAACATATCTATATCACAAAAATAATAATATTTAAATAATGTTCTTAAATTTTTTATTTATACAAATTTATATTGTATATTTATAAATTATTATAATAGAAGTGTAAAATTTCATTAAAATATATAAAATTATATATATATATGACAACCATGAACAGGATGTGATGACACGATCTTAGTTGGGATTTTCTCTATGCTGACATATTGCTCTTTTGGCAAGGTGCCCATTTGATCTTGATAAGCAACTCATGGTTCTTAAGGATTTATACTCTACCATGGGTATGACTGTTAACACTGACAAAACAAAAGTTATGATTATCAAATCGAAAAAGGACACTTACGCTAATTTTATGTATGACAATAATAACTTGGAGGAAGTGTATTCTTACAAGTACCTAGGAATTGATATTCATCACAAGCTCAACTGGAACCATAGCATTGAGAAAAGGATTAATGGGGGGTGGAAAGATTATTTTGGTCTTGAAAATAATTATAAAACAGCAAACCTCGTAATGTGGGATAAAAAGAAGTTCCTCTTTGAAACTTTAGTCACTCCTGTTATCTTATATGGTTGTGAGGTTTGGGGTTGCAGCATCTCTAGAGAATCATGGAGAAAGATTAAGCAAATCCAGAAGCGTTTTATAACTTATAACCTGAAAATTAAAAGTAATACACCCTATCCTATTCTCCTTATAGAATCAGGTCTTTCCCCTATTGAGAGCCTAGCTATGATAGGTTTTTGTTGTACAAGCACAAACTCAATAACATAGATGATCATAGACTTCCTAAGCTAGCTTTAAATTCCAGCCAAAACCACCTAAGGCTCAATCAGGGGTGACATAAAGACACAAGGGTTTGGTTAAACTATTGGGAGATCAACGAGAATGATGCATTGTAAAACATAAATAACATTAAAGATATTGTTACTTCTAAGTTCAAAGAAAAAATGTGGTGTGAGAAATATTTAGCCGCTAAAAGAAAATTAAGCTATTATAAGAAGGTCATCAACCCCACCCTAGAAGATCAAAAGTATCTCTCTATTTTAACTAGCTCAAAGAAAAAAAATTAATATAGCAAAGATTAGAACGAATTCTCATGAGCTCCATAGTGAAACAGGTAACAAAGATTAGAACGAATTCTCATGAGCTCCATAGTGAAACATGTTGTTGGGCAGTTCCTAAAACGCCATGGATGGAAAGGATCTTCCATATATGTGAGAATAGGAACATCGAGGAAGAAAACCACTTCCTCTTAGAGTGCCCCACATACAACCACATTAGATCTTAGTTTCACAATCTTTGTTACAATAATGACCTTCCTAGCCTTTTACAATGTCAAAATTATAGTGAGCTCAGGAGGCTTCTCTCCAAGCTTTTTGAGCATAGGAATAAAATCTTAAATCAAAATAATTAATTTGTTTCTTTAAGTCCAATAGACCAATGTTTGGTCTTAGCGGCCGTTAACCATCATCATCATCATCATCATATATATATATATATATATATATATATATATATATAATCTAAAAAACCATTAATATTTTTACAATATATATAATATTCATCTTAAATCACAACCTGCGAAGCATTTGGAGGGGATCAAATATCTTGACACATATTTTAGAGTAAAAGGAGATTTGATTCCTCTAGATCCTTGGTATATTTGGAGTTAAGATGGATCCATGATGGTATTATATATATATATATATATATATATATATATATAGTTGACATTCAAATATTGTATTTATAATTCACATTCCCCATATTAAAATGATAAAACATGTTGCCTCATATTTTTTCTTATATGCATACATTTAATTATTTTTTTATTAATATTTTCTAAAATATTTGAATATATATTAAGCATTGAAAGAATTACAAATATCTCTCATAAATGGATTTAGAAAGAAACTATTAATGGAATATTAATTCTCACAATTTTTCTCTCTTATATGTTTTATGTTAAAATCTTTTACCCTCTCTAGCTATGGAAAGTAAAAATATAAGAACTTTTTTAATTTCAATTGTTTTATTTTTCTCTATATAAAATAGATATATAATTATATTATTGTTATTAATATGTTTTTGTTTTAAATATCACATGTAAACTCAATTTAGAATGAAATACATATAATGTAATATAGAGTAAACTCAATTTAAAATGAAATATATATAATATAATATCAATAATAGTATTTCTTATCATGTCCAATTATGTAAAATTAAGATACAGATTAAAGTGTTTTAATTATGATTCATACTAATTCCTTTTTTTATTACTGTTTTTAATTTATTAATTTAAATTATTATTTTACTATTTTAACAACATTTCATGAACTATAAAACACCTTTAAAAAAACTAATCACCTCTTAAAAAAAGCCTAACCATAACCTACCTCACCAGAAAAACTCAAATTTCACGAGCTATAAAACACCTCCAAAAAGACTAACGGTGACATACCTCACCAAAAAAACCCACAAATTTCACTAGAATTGAATGTAAAAATATTTTAACTTATATACCTTGTTATTATTATTAATTTTGGATTCCTTATTTTTCCTAAACCTGATATAAAGCAATTCTATATGCAGCCTTTTACGTTCATGGATTTCTAGACCATGATATACATGCAATAGTTACGTATGGCTATATATGTGGGATTTTTTACATTTCTTGAGTTTCTTTGGTCACGACGGTCCAGAAAGTACCAGTTAAGTCCATTGAGTTGAAATGGTTATTTCTTCCAGTTCATTAAAATGATGTTTTGTTGGTTCTAAGACTAGTTATGAATCTTTATGAGCCTTACAAATTCTTTGAGCATATAACTGATGCTAGTAGGATTTGTAACACTATTTACAAGTGATGATTATGCTTTTCTAGGGTCTCGGAATATATTAAAATATTATCTATAAAAATTAATACAAATTTATCTAAAAACTATCAAACACGTGAAGGTAGAAGGTGCATTCTTAAGTCCAAAGGGTAATGTTGTAAATTTGTGATATCCATATTTGTTTAAAACATTGTCTTCTGTACGTCTTCCTTTTTAATTCTTCACTAGTGATAACCAGATATCAAGTTTATTTTAAAGAACATTGTTTACCCTTTAACTTGGTCCAAAAAAATCGTCTATGGTGCACAACCTAAGAGTTCCATTATTTTTCTTAACAAAAAGAACTATTGACCTCATGGTGTCGAATGTACCTTTTATTTAATAATTCCTCCAATTGCATATTCAATTTAATCAGTTATGATATGCTCATACAATAAGGAGTCTTTGATACTCGGATGCCCATTACATCATTATATGGTAAAATTTGTCTCTCTTTTACCTGGTAAACTAAGAAATTCATCCATAAACACATTTGAGTAGTCTTATATAACTTCTAATTCTCTTACAAATTTGACTGACTTGTTGGATGCGTAGTCTTCTACTTGAATGGACAAAAGTTGGCATCCCTTCCTTGCAACTCCTTTTAACTATAATTTTTATATCTGACACATAGAAATGAGCCTTAGTATTCCGTTTATAATATGGTTTTCATTGTTTTCTGATATACATGTGATAGTTTTCTCAAGGAAATTAATAATGCCCTGATGCCTCTTAAGTCATTCCATTGATACCAGAACGCCATATGAGCCTAATGGTAAAATATTCAAATTCATGGTGGCCTCACTTCCATTTAACTTAACTCATCATGCCTTTACTTGGTTTGTAACCTTCCTTTTTGTTCTCATGGCCAACTAAATTAACCACATATTTTTGTATTTTTCATATTTCAACTTACTCTTTTCTACAACCTAGGGGATAACATAACTAAACCTAGCACTAGGCCGGTTAAGAAAAATAGATTAATTAAGAAAAATATTGGTCCGAACTTAAACAGGAATGCAACAAATTATAGATATAACCACGAATACATAGATGCAGTAGGAATAACACTTCATTTAAGTAATATCAAAAACTGAAATATGCTTACAAACATAATGGAAATAAAACTAACTCGGGCGATGGTAGTTTATCTCTAAGAAGAGATGTGGCGGTTACATGCATTTGAACTGTGTTACAATGAGGCTCAATGGCCTATTTATTATTGAACAACATGGGAAAACCCTAACCCCAGGAGATGGAACACTAAGAGTTTGCGGGCTCCATTGGGGTTAGTTGGGCAGCCAACTTCCCAGGGTCATAACTTGGTCATATTATCTCTATTTGGCGCATATGATACCTTGTTGGAAATATCTCTCCAAGTACTACAGGATTTACAATAGGCCCTTTCCTATGGCTATGAGCTTGCTGGGAACCTCAAAAAAGCCATTTAGGGGGTCAAAACTGCTCCCGAAGTTCACGACCCAAAAATTTGCTAAAAATAGTAAATGCTGCAATAAACAAGAAGAAAGATGAAATCGATTGGAGGTCTAGGTGGAATAAGTGGGTGGCCACCAATATTCACCTAGATCAGTGCTCCCTCCTTAGGAATAAATGGTCCCCATTGTGTGCAGAGCCTCCATGAGGTGAGGAAATTTTTGTTGAACCTGGTCCTTGGTGAACCACTTGCCCTTGTGAAGGAGTTGGCTTGCTTTGAAAACTCGATATAGCTGGATCCTTTGTCGGCGAGAATTCTTAATCTGTGTGTCCATGATTTTATCAGTTGTGGCATGTTCCATGTAGTCTAGGTTTAGCTTTGTTGGTGTGAGTTGTTCTACAATGTCGGATGTCTCCAGCAATGGTGGAAAGTATGGTCGAAGACAGTCTACATTGAACACTGGGTGCAGACCTAGGAAAGGTGGAATGATGAGCTTGAAGGAATTGTCCCCTACAGCCTTGGTGATTGTGTATGTCCCATATCGGAGTGGGCTAAGCTTGCGATGGGGTCCAACGAAGTGCTCCTTCTACAAATGTAGTAAAACTTCTTCGTCCACCTAAAACTTGTTCAGAACCCAATGTTTATCATGGTGTTTCTTGTACTTACCATTGGATCTATCCAATATATCATGGACATGCTTGCGGATATGTTGAATGTAATCAATGAAGTTGTTAGCCCTGTTGGCTTCATACTAGACGTGAGATGAATCTGAGTGAGTGGTTGCAAATGGTATGGCCACATCAATGGGACATAATGGATGAAATTCAAACCCTACTTGAAATGGGTTGTGGCCTATTGACCTATGGAGAGCTCTGTTGAGATATGGGAAGTTTTTCTATAGTTGTGTTGGACATAAGGGAGGCTTTCATCCCACGTGCGTGGATGCTTCGAGTTGTACATGCGTAGAATGTGTACGATCATCTTGTTGATGACCTCTATTTGGAAATCTATTTGGGAGTGGAAAGTCGTGGACTTAGGAAGTTTGGTCTCCAGCATCGACCAGATACTTGACCAAAATGCACTTAGGAATTTTTTGTCCCGATCTGAGATAATGGACTGTGGGATCCCAAAGTTTACCCACACTCGTTCAAAGAAGAGCTTAGAAGTGGCATCTTTTGTGATACTCTTCTTGAAGGCTTCCATAATGGCCATCTTCGAGAATATGTCGACAACCTCGAAAATGCAGTCGTTCTTGTGCTTAGTAGAAGGCAGGCCCGACATGTAATCCATGGATATGGATTCCCAAGGTCGACTAGGAGTAGGAAAAACAGTATATATGCCTTACTTCTTGATGGTTGGTTTGGAAATGGTATAGGCAATGCAAGATCTGTTGGGTTGTGTTATATTCTTTCCACATAGTTAATAGGGGGTTTGAGGAGCACCCGTAACCCCACTTTATGGGGTCCGGGGCAGCGCCCCGGAAAATTTTCGTTTTGGACCCTATGTTAGGTTGGGCGGACCCAACTATGGTTTTGTGCATGATTTTCGCACGTCTTTTGGACGTGATGATTTTCGGTCCATGGTATTGGACGCGATGGTTTTCGGTCCATGGTATTGGATGCTTCGGCATGTATAAATATGTATTATAACATTGAAAGGAACATAATGAAAAATCAAGCTGGGAGTCCCGGTTTTGGGATCCAGGGGAAAATCTCTATGTATATGTGTTTTATGTGTTCTGCTCTCGCATTATTTATTTTCTATGTTTTAGAATTCGTAAGCAGGTAATTTATGTACGGGGTTAAAACCTACATTTAGTATCAGAGCAGTTTTGGCTTCAAGGGAACACCTTTGTTGCTGAGGGGTTTCGCTCGGGCCTATGGTAGACCATGTTCAATGGGAGATCTGCGAGATCGATTCTGGTGGTGAAAGAAGATGCCGAGCAGTGGAAAGATAGAGATCGAGAAATTTAATGGTCAGAGTTTTGAGTTGTGGAAACTCAAGATGGAGGATCTATTGGTGGATAAAGATCAGTGGATCGCGGTAGATCCGGGTACTAAACCAACAGGAGTGTCCGATGAAGAATGGAAGAAGTTGGATCGGAAGGAAAAGAGCACAATACAATTGTGTGTCTCAGATTCAGTATTGTTGAATGTATCAGGGGAAGCTACAGCAAAGGCTTTGTGGGACAAGTTAGGGACTTTGTACCAATCTAAGTCTCTGGTGAATAAATTGTTCCTGCGGAAAAAGTTGTATAACCTGAGGATGAAAGATGGAGACTCAGTGACAGAGCATCTGAACACATTTAATACTGTGGTAAGTCAGTTAGCATCTGTTGATATTAAAATTTCAGATGAAGATAAGTGCATCAGTTTGTTGTGTTCTCTACCAGATTCATGGGATAGTCTGGTTATTGCAAAAGGTAGCAATGCAACTGCCTTGCAGTTTGATGAAATAGTCTCAGCCTTGCTGACGGGGGAGATGAGACGGAAAAATATGGAGAGCCAAAATGGTGATGCCTTGTCTATACAAGGACGGTCCTAGAACAGAAACAAAAATAAGTCATCAAGTGGGAGATCTAAATCTCCAAGAAAACCTGTAAAGGTGGTGTGCTGGAAATGTGGAAAGGAAGGCCACTTCAAAAGGGACTGTAAATCTAAAGCTCCTGACAAAGGAAAGGTATCTAATGAGGATCCTTCTGCAGAGGCGAAAACCACCTCAGATGAAGGTGGGGATGTGTACTTGGCTTCTTCAAGTACACATATAGATCATGAGACATGGTTAATTGACTTAGGTGCATCCTTTCACTTCACTCCCCATAGAGAGTGGTTTTGTGAGTATGAGAAATATGATGGTGGTAATGTCTTCTTAGGGGATGACAGGGAGGCTAGAATCATTGGTCGTTGGAAAAGTAAAGTTGAAGCTGCAAGGTGGAAGGGTTAGAACACTTCTGGGTGTTCTGCATATTCCTACATTAGCCAGAAATCTAATTTCTGTTAGTAAGCTGGATGATGCGGGTGTAAAAACAGTGTTCGAGAGAGATACCTGCAAGATGGTTTGGGGAGCACTGGTATTGATGCAGGGAGTTCGGATTGGAACTCTGTATAAGCTGCAAGGTAGCACTGTTATTGATGGGTGCAATAGTTTTGTGCTTCCTGAAAGTGGAGCAGAAAATCCAGTGGTCTTTGGAGAGAAGACCATGCTATGGCATCAAAGGCTTGGACATATTGGAGAAAAGGGCCTTCAGATACTTCATGGTAAAGGTATGGTAGAAGGTATGAGTAGTAATCCTCTAGATTTTGATTTCTGTGAAAATTGTGTAGATGGGAAGCAGAATTGGGTGAGTTTCCCCTCTGATAGTAAGAGGGCGAAACAGATATTAGAACTTGTGCACAGTGATGTGTTTGGACCTGTGAAGGTTCCATCACTGGGTAAGTCTGTGTACTATGTATCATTTATAGATGACTTCTCAAAGAATACATGGATATATTTCCTTAAGAAGAAATCTGAAGTCTTTGACAGGTTTAAAGAATTTAAGGCTCTAGTGGAAAACCAAACAGAGAAGAAGATAAAGGTGCTGAGGACAGATAACGGTGGAGAGTTTTGCAGTAAGGAATTTGAAGAATTCTATAAGAAGTGTGGTATAGCACGACAGAAGACTACTCCATATACACCTCAACAGAATGGAGTTGCAGAAAGAATGAATAAGATGTTGATGGAAAGGGAAAGAAGCATGCTCATTGGTGCCCGGTTAGGACAGGAATTCTAGGCAGAGGCAGTGGATACTGCATGTTACCTGGTCAATAGGTCACCTTCATCAGCGTTGGAGGATAAGACTCCTCAAGAGGTATGGAATGGTAAGAAACCCTCTCTTTCACATCTGAGGGTATTTGGATGTGATGCATATGTACATGTTCCAAAGGAGAAAAGAACAAAGTTGGATAGTAAATCTGAAAAGTGCATCTTTATTGGGTATAAGGTTGGTTTAAAGGGTTATAAGCTTCGGAACCCAGTAACAAAGAAAGTTATGTATAGCCGAGATGTGGTGTTTAGAGAGGTGAAAGATGTTATTAAACATGAAGTCCAACCAAAAGAACCTGAGAAGATAGAGTTTGAGCTAAAGGAGGAAGAATCAGACTCTACAGCAGAGGAGGAATCAGAAAATGAAGAGGCACAAACTCCGACTTTGAGAAGATTAGTTCAAGAAATAAGGCAGCGAGAAAGGTATAGTCCATCTGCTTTCTGTTCAAATTTTGCTTTGTCTGTTACTGATGATGATCCCAAAACTGTGAAGGAAGTAGTGGATTTAGAGGATGGAAAACTTTGGAAAGAGGCCATGGTTGACGAAATGGCATCTTTGCACAAAAATGAGGCTTGGGATCTGGTGGAGTTGCCGGCTGGAAGGAAACCCATTGGTAGCAAATGGGTGTTCAAAAAGAAGACAAATGCAGAAGGAAAAGTGGAGAAATACAAAGCTCTGTTGGTAGAAAAAGGTTATTCCCAAGTGCTGGGAATTGATTTGGTGATATTTTTTCTCCTCTTGCCAAGGTAACTTCTATTAGATTACTTTTATCTGTTGTTGTTGCTTTTGATTTTGAGGTAGAACAGATGGATGTGAAGACAGCATTTCTTCATAGGGATCTAGAAGAGGAGATCTACATGAAGCAACCTGAAGGCTTTGCAGTGAAGGGTAAGAAAGAACTGGTATGTAAGTTAAAGAAGTCTCTATATGGGTTAAAACAATCACCAAGGATGTGGTATCAGAAATTTGATACATGAATACGGGGACTTGGCTTCACCAAAGCAAAGCATATCACTGTGTGTATTTTAAACTAATTGGTGACCATGTTATTTATCTGGTCTTGTATGTGGATGATATGTTGTTGGTTGGAAATGACAAAGAAGTTATCCAGGATTTGAAGACCCAATTGTCCTCCAAATTTGACATGAAAGAACTTGGTGCTGCAAACTATATTTTGGGCATGGAAATTAAAAGAGATCGGGCAAAGAGGAAGCTCTGGTTAAACCAGAGGAAGTATGTCGAGACAATATTACAGAGGTTTAATATGCAGGATAGTAAACCGGTGAAGGTTTCTATTCCTGTAGGTGTGAGGTTATCTGCTTAACAGTGTCCCAAGACACAAGAAGAGGAAGACGACATGTCCCGTGTTCCATATGCAAGTGTAGTCGGTAGCCTGATGTATGTAATGGTCTATACTAGACCAGACATTGCACATGCAGTGGGAGTATTGAGCAGGTTTATGTCAAAAGCAGGGAAGGAGCACTGGACAGCAGTGAAGCGGATTTTCAGGTATTTGTGTGGAACTAGTGATTATGGTTTGTGCTACCAAGGAAGACCAGGATTGGACAGAGTGTTGGATATTCATGGCTTTGTTGATGCAGACTCGGCTAGAGATCTGGATCAGAGAAGATCTACAAGTGGGTATGTGTTTAACCTATTTGGAGGTGCAGTCAGTTGGATGAGTAAGAAACAATCTATAGTGGCATTGTCAACTACAGAGGCAGAATACATGGCAGCCACTCATGCAAGTAAGGATGTAGTTTGGTTGCAGAGATCGTGTTCAAGTATGGAGTTAGTACAGGAAGCTATAAGGATAGACTGTGACAGCCAAAGTGCAATTTTCTTGGCAAAGAACCCTGCATATCATTCAAAGACAAAGCACATTGATGTTCAGTATCACTTTGTGAGGGATATGATAGAAGACAAAAAGGTGTTTCTACTAAAGGTGGACTCTTTGAAGAATACTGCAGATGCATTAACAAAATCTATGAGCTCTGAGAAGTTCTCTTGGTGTAGAGAGACAATGGGAATTTCAAGGCTGGAAAAATGACTAAGCTCTCTTGTGGCCCCCTGTGGAAAGAAAACAACAAGTGGGAGAATGTTGGGTTGTGTTATATTCTTTCCACGTAGTTAACAGGGGGTTTGAGGGGCACCCGTAACTCCACTTTATGGAGTCCGGGGCAGCGCCCCGGAAAATTTTGGTTTTGGACCCTATGTTAGGTTGGGCGAACCCACCTATGGTTTTGTGCATGATTTTTGCACATGTCTTTTGGATGCGATGGTTTTCGGTCCATGGTATTGGACACAATAGTTTTTGGTCCATGGTATTGGATGCTTCGGCATGTATAAATATGTATTATAACATTGAAATGAACATAATGAAAAATCAAGCTGGTAGTCCCGGTTTTGGGATCCAGGGGAAAATCTCTATGGATATGTGTTTTATGTGTTCTACTCTCACATTATTTATTTTCTGTGTTTTAGAATACATATGCAGGTAATTTCTGTACGAGGTTAAAACCTACAGGATCAAACTGTATTTCCCAGTATCCTAATGAAGATTCGGCCAATAAAAATACTTCTGCAGTACTGCCATTATTTTCTCTACTTTGAAATGTCCATCGACCCAACAATAGTGTGCCTACCAAATCATCTTGGCAAGCTCACTTGAAGGAACACAGATGTGTTCGAGGCGGCATAATAGTGCATCTTGGAGGTGAAAATTTGGAACTTCCTTACCTTCGAGGAGTTTCTAGTATGTGATACCTTATTTTGAGTTTCTCTTATAAATATGTGGCCACCTCGAAGTTTCGTTCCCACAGGAGTCGTGCACATTAATCAATGCCATGACTAGTGGTTGAATGAGGTAGTCTACAACAGTATTGGTGTTGTCGTTCTTTTACTTAATGTTTAAATGGAATTGTTGTAGGTATGTGGACCATTTCTAATGGCGATCATTCTTCAACTTCCCTTGTGTTTGTATGAGCTACAAGGGTCAATGGTCTATGTGGATGACCGTTTCCTTTCCCACAATGTAATGCTTCCATTGATGATAGACCTCCACAATGGAATACACTTATTTGTCATAGGAGGGATACTTTCGAACTGTGTTTGAAAGTGTCTCACTGTGGTAAGCCACTGGCTGCCCCTCCTAAGGAATGCGCCAATAGCATAGTCAGAGGCATCTGTCTCAATCTCAAATGGTTGTTGCAGGTCTAGTAATGTGATCACGGGTGCAGAGCAGAGGCAATGCTTCAACTCGGAAAATGCCTTTTGTTGGGTTTCGGACCAAAATAAATTTTCTTTTGCTCTGCCCTTAGTGACTTGACTTAAAGGCTAAGTGATATGAGAAAACCCCAACATGAACCTGTGAAAGAAATTGGCAAGACCTAGAAACATGCAGAGCTCTGTTAGAGTGGTTGGGGTTGGTCAATCCCAAATTACTTGTATCTTGGCTGGGTCCACATGCACACCCTTCTCATCAATGATGTACCCCAAATACCGAACCTAGGTTATGCCAAAAGTGCATTTCTCCAAATTCGCACAAATCTTGTGTTGTCGCAGGGTTTGGATGACCTCTCGAATATGGTTTTAATACCCCTCCATTCTTAGAATACCCCTTGGGTAAGACTGAATTGCATTGCGTAGAATGGTGGAAAAGCCATGAAAAATATTATGTAAATGAATATTCAATAATAAATAATAAGTGGAACCTATGTACTTGGAAACGAGACACTTAGAAATGAGACTCTTGCCAAATAAAATCCCATTGGTGAATGGGATGGATAATTCTTTCATGATAAAATTTCTAGAAAAAAAAAAAAAAAATCTAGATAAGCTTAATGGATGGGAGATAAATATCCATTAAGTTTATTAGCTAAAGAAAGATGCTAAGATTGGGAAAAACAAATCATCGTGGGAGAGAAAGGCGAGATTTTATCAAAAAATCCTAGGCAAGTGGATGAGAATATCCACAAAATCGGGACACCGCTAAAAGGAAACCTTATCATGAAAGATAGGTATTTAATACTTGAGAAGGGGATCAAGAGGGGAGTTGATTTCCGACAAAAGAGTTATCAACTTGGGGGTGAAATGAAGAAAACAATTCTAGGTTGGGTGGTGAGCAGGTGTGAACTTCCAAGTACTCCACTGATGATTTTTTTTATTCAATCTTATTATGTGCTCTGTGATTTTATTCAAACTAATTATGTATTTGATGCTTTGTGTTGAAATATTTAATATTTTCAGTTAGAATTATGGCTATGTTGTCATATGTAGTAGAATGTAAGTTGGCATAAGTAATTACCGATCTTATACTTTATACAAATGCATACAAGTCGTACATGTGCAAATATTGGTAATATTAATCTTAGATAGCTAGTTGAGTCAAACTCTAGAATAAAAGTGTTGATTTCATGAATAAAATATTTCACTGTAGAAAGGTTACTGATTAACTGGATCAGCTATGAACAATACCAATGGATTAGAACCCAAACCCCTAAAAGGATTCATTATGGTTCGGACAAACGAATTGATGATGGTTTCGTAGAGCACTAGATGGGAGACTTCCTGTGAGAACCATGATGAGCTTATGAAATAGGTTTCTTAGTTAGTTTGGGCCTTCACCTACAACGTGGATTGGCCACTATCAAAACTCATAACATACAAGCCAACAATAAGACAAACAGTCCACTTCTCAGCCATATCCCAACACCACGGAAATAGGGCGACCATTTCTGCCTACCACGAATAACTCTATAAACTCTTCTACATACGTTTCTCTCTTGCAGGGTTATGTTCAGAGGAAAGCCATAACATGTGGCAAGCGAATCCATGCTCACATCAAGCATAGTGGACTTGGACTTACAACCGACAAGCTTTTACATAACATGTTTGTTAACATGTATCTCAAGTGTGGATGCGTGGTGGACACTCACATAGTTTCGATCAAATGCACGAGAGAAACATAATTTCATATGCTATGATGATCGGAGGTTATAAGAAACACGGGTACACAGTAGGAATCAAGATACATGTTTCTTTGAGTAGATGTACATCCACACATAAATTTTTAGGAAGGATACCCTGAACTGATTCAATCACCCAACCAGCATTGAAATTCATGTACATATAACAGAATGAACCAGATAAGAACTAAAAAGAAAAGAATTTAAACTGAGGAATAAAAGATGTAACTAGTAGCAAAACGAGATATGCATTAATATCTAGTACGATTATAAATACCTTTTTTTCGTCAGAAGATTCTAATACAATAATCAATATTAGAAAGTCCCATATTGTTCAAAAGATACTAGACAGAATGTCCAATAATTGAACCAAACATGTATTGGCTAATGTCATGGGCATTCATACGAAATTGGCATATATTTACAACTCTGTCGTGTTAAAAAATATATGTAGAGTATATAATAGAAGTCCATGGATTTGAACCCTTAACCATTTGAATCTATCAAGCTATACAAGGTAGCCTAAAAGGATAAAAATTACTCGTAAAAGAGTGAGACTTAAAAGAAGAATGCCGGGACCCAATTCTTCAATCCTCACTTGCAGTTTAGCATAAATTCCAAAGGACCAAGGTAACAGACTTGGACAACAAACAGAAATGACAATAAGTGAATTTCCTTCTAGCAATGCCCTGTTGATGCATAGGGTCAATAAGTTATCTTACTACCTTCCAAGCAACAGGAAATGGTGTAAATAATTCACATTACAAAATTAACTAAATCACGTAATTATAGAAAATGATGGGGCAGCGACTGCAATACCTGAAACAAAAACCATAAATATACTCCCACATGTAGCCATTAAGAGGGAGATACATTAGATGGCAAGTGGCTAGTAGAATCCAACAGACTTTGTTTCTCTTGTTCTCGCCCCTGTATATATATATATATATATATATATATATATATATATATATATATACAGGGGCGAGAACAAGAGAAACAAAGTCTATTGTAAGCCTTTAGAAAATTAAAGTGGCAAAATAGGAATAAGAAGGGCCAGCATGACCCTCCATAGAGTAGATTTATTGTACTTGCAACACCAAGGTGACATTAAAACGATAAGATTCTTGTGACATTAGTCACTATAGGTGAATTTGTAATTAAGAGGAAAAAAAATATAGTGGAAAGCCAAGAAGAACATGGGGGCTCATACAAATAACCAAGAACCATAGAATTATTCTTAAAAAAAAAGGAACGCGATGAAACATAAAGTCATATGGAACCCCATCCGTGAGAAAATAAGGAACAATTTGAGAAAAAAAAAAACCATTTTTGATGTCTGAAGAGTTTACCTGTATTGGGGAAAATTTGATGTTGCCTTGAACACTCGAACACACAAAAGGAAGATATAAGGTGTTAAGAGGCCATGATAGGAGGATACAGGTAAATATGTCCTAAGTTTGAAGTATTGGTAAAGAAAATTTAATATGGATAATTTCTTACCCTTGCCTATTAAAGGGAGAAGTGGCGTAAACCCTGGGATGCAAAGGTCATAATCCCTCACTTCTTGAAGGGAGCCTGAGTTCACGAAGAATAATGATTAAATCAAATAACCCATAAATGAGGATGCAGTACTTTAGCATAAATATGTAGTAGTTCTACAAAAAAAAAATTATTAGAGTTAGGCGAAAAATAAAGTCGAGATTATTTTCCACTACAATTGAACCACCATCAGACATACTGGGAGAAAACATACCTCTTGTGTAACTTTTGAAATTTCTAAAACAAATATGGCGCGCCCATAGGAACAAAGAGGGCACACCTGAAACATTTAAACTTGCAGTGGTACACTTGAGTAGTAAACCTAGGTATGAGACTATCAATCTGACATAAATGAATGAAAATAAGCCCTACATTAAATTTTACAACGAGAATGAAGGGAAATAAAAAAAGGTGTGAATCATAGCAATCGCACAGTTATTAGAATAGGTTAACCATAATAACACAGTCCACCTATGAACAAACATACCTGGTAGTGGTGTGATTGGATTCCTTACCACAGATCAACCCATGGCTCTGTTGTCATTCTCTGGGAAGCACATGCCCTAGTTCCAAGTGAAATTTCTAGACCATCCATGACATTAATAACCAGATCATACATGGAAATGATGAATGTAATCTAAATTGGCGTAATGGATGAGGTTAGGGTTTTGGTGGAGCAATAACCACCGTCAATCTACTAAAATATCATCCCACCATTTGTGCAGATGGAGTTTTCAAACCCTGGTGAACTTCACATGGACAGGGTACACGTGTATTCAATGGATTAGGCCATCGATCCAATCCCATGTGCGCCATTTGAACTTGGTAAGGACAAGGCGTGAGGTTCAATAATACCATGGTACCAACCTATCTCAATTAGGGTTTTACTATACCAAGAAATATAGTAGCACAATCAGTTATATGGAGCATGTTTCATTGAGACCTCGTATTCCAAGGTGGAATAAAAGCTAAACCAACACCTAAAACAAAGGGTCATGGTAATATCATCAAACAATTAACGATAATAAAACTAAATGAAACAGTAATGTGTTGAGCATAAACGGAAGCTCGACCCTTAGGGATGTGGTGGGGTAGGATATTCTGATGAAATGTTATGGATCTTACATACGAAATTCTTGTAGATGAGTATGTTTTATAATAGATATATATATATATATATATATATATATATATATATATATATATATATATATATATATATATATCATGCTTGAACTTGGGTGTATGACAATGGTGGAGGTGCTCTTCCCAACTCTGGTCGAAGATCTAGATTTCATCTAAATACACCACCATGAATGCATTGGTGAAAGATTGCAAGATTTCATCCATCAATCTCATGAAGGTTGCGGGGGAATTCGTCAACCCAAAAGGTATCACCAACCATTCGAAAAGGCCCTCCTTCAATTTGAAGGCAGTTTTCCACACATACAAGGGTTCGATAGGAACCTGGTGATACCCATTATTCAAATCAATCTTGTTGAAATATTTGGCCCCCTTGAGCTGGTGCAGAAGGTAATCAATCTGTGGAATTGGGTACCTATTTTTTACAGTGATCTTGTTCAGTGCCTAATAGTCAATGTAGAGTCTCCAAGTCCCATCCTTCTTCTGTACCAATACAATCAGGCTCCCATAAGGTGGTGATTTTGGCCTGATGTGCCTTTTCTGTAACAACTTTTGAATCTTCCTCTTGATCCCATCGTTCTCTAGAACAGAGAATCGATAGATTGGTCCAGTGGGTAGAGACGCGCCCGGGGTTATATAGATAGAGTGATTTACCTAACAGTGTAAAGGCACCCTCGTAGGTGAAGAGAAAATGTCCCTGTACTCCTCCATGACCTTTTCCATATGTTCTTGTTGTGCAGAGGAGCCCTATCTGGAAATCATGGCCATAATCTTCTTCTTACCCTGAGGGAGAATCCTGAGAAAAACAAATTTCTTGGTTTGTGAAATGCTCTTACTGCAATTCTTTGTAGTGATCAAAGAGATGGCAGTAGGCGGGACTACTTTCAGTATCCTGTACAACTTCTTTCCCAAAGTAATAATCACAGAGCGAGGTCTAGACTCATATGCATCATGCTACTTCCACAAGTATGGTTGTCCTAATAATACATCACAAACTTCAAGAGGATAAACATCACACAGTACCTCATCCATGAAGTGCTTAATGCTATAGGGAAGGCGACATTAATGGTTTACAAGGGGATCTCATCCTTGGTGAAGCCACCCGACGGTCTACGACCACAGATGTGTTGTAGTTGGTAGGTCAATCCGCTTCACAACCTCTACTGAAATGAGGTTCTTTTGGCTCCCATTGTTGATAATGAACTACAGCGAAGAACCCTTCACCCACATCTGTGGGTGGAAGAGGCATTCCCCCTCCTCTGGATCTTCAGGCTCTTTCTTCTAGATCTTGGTGGTGTCTATGGTGGCACTGGGCTCTACATAAATGATTAGCTTCCCTTTGTCATTCCTATTATGATATCTAATTAGACATTTTGAGTTTAGAGCATTCCCCAAGGTTTCTCCCAGCTTTATTTTCAGATGCATTACTAGATAACCCAGGTCTTGTTGCATTGCTGACTGTATATGTTCTTCAAAATATGTCTTCACACTGCCTTCTACACTTACAATCAAAGAATGAGAATATATACTTTGTGCATCAACAATTTTATTCTCTTTTCCCTTAATGTGTTTGATTTCCATTTCAAACCCGCTAAGGAAAGCTAACCATCTTTCCTGTTTGGAATTTAGATCAAGTTGACTAAAGAAGTACTTTAAGTTGATATGATCAGTTACCAACACAAAATTATTTCCCAACAAATAATTCCTCCACATTTTCAAGGCATGGATTACCGCAACTAGCTCCAGGTCATAAACAACATTATTTTGTTCATGTTTCCTCATTTTTCTTGACGCACAGGCTATAACATCATTGTCATGAAGTAGCACACCCCTGATTCCTTCTAGGAAAGCATTAGTGGACACTGTAAACTCCTTGTTTGGGTCTATTATCTTTAAGATAGGGGTTTTTGTCAGCATTTTCTTTAATTTATTAAAACTCTCCTGGAATTTGTCTGTCCATTCAAACTTCACCCCCTTCTTCTGTAAAGAGGTAATGGGGTAGGCCAACTTTGAAAACCCCTACACAAATCTTTGGGAGTACCCAAAAATCCCCAGAAGGAATTAATTGTTGATACATATTTTGGTATTGGCCAATTCATAATGGATTTAACTTTCGCCAGGTCCACCGATACTCCCTCTTTGGAGATGATGTGTCCTAAATACTAGATTTTGGGTTTATAGAACTCACATTTACTTCTCTTTGCATAAATTTGATGCTCCCTGAGTGTTTGCAACACCAATCTAAGATGCTCTTGGTGTTCCTCCTCATTTTTAGAATACACTAAGATATCATCAATGAAGACTAACACAAACTGGTCAAGGTAATTATGGAGCATGCTATTCATGAGACGCATGAAAGTAGCAGTTGCATTAGTGAGTCCAAAAGGTAATACCACGAACTCGTAATGACCATACCTCATTCTAAAATTTTTCTTATGTATATCCTCATCCTTTATGCATAACTGATGATATCCAGTTCGCAGATCAATCTTTGAAAAGACAATTTCCCCCTTCTGATGCAAGAGCATTCAGCTCAGAAGAATCATTGTATTCTAGTAGACATAGGGAGGTCTTGTGTTTTAAGGAAGTTGGTTCCTAAGTTTTGAATTAATGTAATTATTAAGGTTTTGAGTGATTTTAATGAGAATAGAGATTAATTAAGTATAGTGAGTCATATTTGTAAATGTTCTCGAATGTTGGATAACATGAGAGATTCAGGATAGTTGAGAGATTTTAGAATCAGTTGTAAATCTTAGATTAGGAGTTGGTTTCTTGATTTGTGGATTAAAAAGGATACTTAGGGATAAAGATGAGATTTTAGGATTTTGTTGAGAATTTTATGGATCTCAACCAGGAATTGGTTATACAATCCTTTTGTATAAATGTAAGCCAAAAAGGCAGAGGAAAAGTTAGTCAAGTTAGATAGTTCGCTGGTTAGATAGTTAGAGGTTGTGAGTTAGAGATTTGATTGTAACCCTACAGGTAGTTAGAAAAACAGAGGCCACTGATACAGAAGATCAGGCCAAGGAGAGAGTTCATGTGTAAATACCTGTTTATAAATACAAACAACTCGATTCTGAGTTTATGTGTGTGTATGGAGTAATTTAGTTATAATCTTTGTGTGAACTAGAGTAAGTCTTGTGTAACAGAGGTTGCATGTGGAGTTCGAGCATAACACAGAGAATAAGTGATATGAAGGATCGTAATGGATCGCTTGAATCCATTCGAAGGATCATAGTCGAGATTCAGGAGTGACTGTGTTAAGAGCATGCGGAGTTAAGCTCAGGAGGAAGTTGTGATGCAGGACATCTAAAGACCGAAACCATGGAAGAAACCAAAACCCACAGAAGAACACTAAAGAAATGGCATAAAAACGAAGTAAAGGGAAGAACGAAGAAGTGAAGTGTTGATGCATAGGAGCCGTTGGATCAGCTAGATCAACGGACGAGATTGTTTGCGATAAGCGGCCAGGATTAAGTCGCGTAGAATGGAGTCAAGAAATGAACGGCGGAGATCAAACCCAAGTGCTTGCAAAAGGTGAATCACAGAAATTGATATGAATCGTTAGATCAACATATCCGTTAGATTGACAGATATTAATGGTGGAAGAAGAATGGCGGAGGAATAGATCTGGATCGTTAGATTGACAGATCTGTTAGATTGACGGTGATCAACAACTGTCGAGGTAGGAGAGTACAGGTTTCCTTGATCGTGGCTGAAGTCCCACACTCACTCCTAGCCATCGATCTCATATTCAACCTCTTATATCACAGTCAACTGTGGGGGTTAAGGCCATTTTAAAAATGTGTTCTAGTTGAAGTCCTGCAAACCATAGATTTGATGGCCTCTTATATCTAACGGTCATCGCGCGCCAATCATCTCATACAATAGTCAAGGAAGAAAGACGGGTTTATAAGCGAAAGCTGTTTATTGGGTGGAGAAAAAGTGGTAAGTCGTAATTCGGGGTAGTCACTCGATTCCATTTAGCAGTCGAAACGTAGCACATCGGAGGAGAGAGAAAAACTGCTTTATCAGATGGGTAATCTTCGTCTAAGTGCCTCACCCAATATTTTTGTTAACTGTTGGATCAAGTGTGCTTTGATCAACGATGGAGGATCGCCAATTAGTTTCACATTGCAATATTTCATGAGTGGATGAACTTTGGCCTTAAGAAAATGTGATTTGTGATGTACGATGTTCGGGTGTATCATCAACTGTCGGATTGAAGGGTGAGATAAACGGCAGAGATTGATGCTGATAAGGCTTAGGCCTGAGCAGACCCGAGAAGTTTATCAACGCGAGTTAAGTAATTTGAGTTTCGGCGGATGAACCGGTTTAAGTGGTGATATGACGTGATAGTCGTTGTTTTGATGGAGTGGAATCAACGGTGGAGGCTGAATGCGATAAAGGTAGAGCATCAGAAAATGTGCAAAGGTCGTGGATTGGCGGAAAGGTAAGGCTTACGTGTGTTTTATGTGTATTTCTATTATATAAGAATTATAATAAAAAGAAAGCGGATAAATGTTTTATGGGTTAAGTTCGAATATAACCAAAGTTAAGAGTGGGGTTTGGTTAATATGCGCGGGCCATAAATATTAACAGAAGTTTATGAGGGTGTATAAAGTCCTGATGGAAAGGATTAATTAAGGGTCAAACTGTGGTTAGTCAAATATAACGTTTCCGCATAAAACTTAATTAAGAACATTAAACCTTTATTTGAGAAGGTTTTCACCATGGATCAGGTGATTAAGGCCTAGGACTAGTGACATGCAATTTTAATTGCACAATGTGGGTATTGTCGGTTTAGCCCAGCATCAAGTGGTATCAAAGCAGTACAAAGAAATTCTGTGGAAATTTCTTTGAGAAAATTTAGAACAGAATTATGTTTTGAAGGTGTGCATACAGGTGAATGGTGATGAAAGCAGGCAAGGGGGATCAAATCCTAATATGACAGACAGTAGGCACACAGAGATAAAGTATAGCAGAATATTGGGATAATTGCAGATGCAAAAGAAACAGAGAACAATCCATTCAAAGTGTAGGTGAATGGTAGAACAAGATCATGCAGAGGTCTTGAAGGTAAGATGATATGTTTTTATTTTAATTTTATTTGAAGATTGGAGAGTGTGTGTGTTGGAAATAATACTGAGAGGGGGGGTGAATCAGTATTATCAAGTTCTTTTTAATAAATCTTCCTAATTTATACTTTGAATTATTCTTGTATGTCAGTACCATAAAACAATGAGCATGAACAAGAAAAACAGATAGTCACACCAAAGAACACTAGATATAAGGTGGAAACCCAATGTGGGTGAAAACCACCTGCTGCAATATGTCTCTATCTTCTTTCAATTAGAAACTCCTTTTACAATGATTTTATACTGGTGCAGTCCTTTACCAGTACGCAGGCTGCAACCTGCAGAGAGCTACAACTCTTTCTCGTTTTCCAGTCTCTCCTGGAAGGGAGCTACAACCCCCTACTTCTTTTCTTTCAAGGACCACTTTTCATAAATTTTCAAACTGGATCCAAGAATATCAAATAAACATCAAGTACATGCAAATTACCCAAACTCCTTATACAATCAACCAAGAATTACCCAACTTCTCAGAATGTTGTAAACAGAAAGATAGTACCAGAAATATAAACCCAGAACTCTGCAGCAATAAATAGAAGATGATCTACAAATGTTTTAGGACAGATACGCAACTTTTCTTTATCTGGACTGCGTGGCTTTGCACTTCACCTTCTGCGTCTCTGCATATCCCCGCAGAGAGCCTTCCACTGCACCGCGTACCCACGCATTGTTTCTTTAATCACGCCGCATACTACTACTGTGGCCACACACCCTCAGATGCTATCGCGCCGCGTATCTACGCACCTGCGGCTTCTGTAGCGCCGCATACTTTCACTGTGCCTCCGCACCTGAACCTCTGCCACGCCGCATACCTTTACTGTTCTTCCGCACCTGAACCTCTATCGCGCTGCGTACCCACGCACTGCGCCTTTTTCTGCTGTGTGTACCCACGCACTGCACCTTCTTCTGTTGTGCGTACCCTCGCACTTGCACCGTTAATTACTTGCGAACCTCTGATTAGGGCCAAATTGGCAGTCCACCAGTGTGCCACAGATAGTCAGATGCCCAGATCTGATCATGCGCCCGAGAGATCACACTTCATAGATTCACTTTCAACTTCACTTTTATATAGATCAAGCTTTTAAACCGATAACCCAATATTTCAGATCTTAAGATATTCAATTTGCAAAAGATACCTTAGCCAAGTGATCTCCTTCCCTATTTATAGTCAATCCCTTATTCACACCATGGGACAAAACCATCAATAACCAATACAAGGGATCCAAACCGGGGCTAAATTAGATCCTATACCACGGGCCAAAACCATAGAATCAAGAACGGCGGGCTAAATACCACGGGCCAAACATAAGAAACCCCACGTGAGCGCGCTTCTCTGCCTTGAAGTGAGTGAACTGGGGTCCGCACCTCATGAACGGGTAACCTGCGGGTATGAACGCACTTCCTGGCCGGCGTACCTGCGGGTCCGCACCTTTTGAACCATTCACCTGCGTACCTCTTAATTTCCAACATTTTGAGAGCCTGAACAGAGCATTGCCACTTAAGAGAGTTGCCATCAAGTACAACACCTATAACATAGAGCCATACCAGAATCATAATGCCAACAATCTCCCCCTTTAGACTTGATGGCAACCTCAAGATCCTCAACGTCATTCTCCCCCTTTTTCATCAAGGGCAAAGGGTTATGCTCCCCCTAAGAACATGCTCCCCCTTACTATAAACCAGATCTGCAAAGAAGAACCATAATCCACCAAACACCATAAATGACCATGAAAGAAATAGAGACATATTGCAGCAATATTCAGACCAGCATCCATGATCCCCTTCTGCACTTCCTCCATAATGCCAACAATGCATTATATGCTCCATTCGATCTTCGACCAATCCGCAACCCAGCACATGTACGAATATACCCCAGATGAACCTTGCGTACAACCAACCATCAGAAGAGATTCAACAACAAGATGATGCATCAACAACCCCCAGCTTTTGCCTGAGGTATTCAAAGGTCTCCCTGGGCAATGGTTTGGTGAGTATATCAGCAACTTGTTCCTTAGAAGGAACATACTCCATCTTGACCTTTTGTTCAAGTACTTGTTCCCAGAGAAAATGATACTTTATCGGTATGTGCTTGGTCTTTGAATGCATGACTGGGTTCTTTGAAATGCTGATTGCACTTGTATTATCACATAAGATGGAGATGGGTGGTATACAAGTGATTTGAAAATCCTGCAAGGTCTGCATCATCCAAAGGAGTTGAGTGCAGCAAGATGCAGCAGCAACATATTCCGCTTCAGCTGTAGACAAGGCAATCGAACTCTGTTTCTTGCTGAACCAAGATACTAATCTGGAACCCATAAAGAATGCACCACCACTTGTGCTCTTCCTGTCATCCATGCTTCCGGCCCAATCTGCATTTGTATAAGCATGAAGTGTGAGATCTGTATCTCTAGGATACCATAAGCCATAGTTTTGAGTTCCCTGAAGATATTTGAAGATTCTCTTCACTGCCTGAAGATGAGTTTCCTTTGGATTTGCCTGAAATCTTCCAACTATTCCCACTGCATGCATGATGTCTGGTCGGGTACCTGTCAAATAAAGTAGACTTCCAATCATAGATCTGTAGGTTGGTTGATGCACTGCTACTGATTCATCATTTGCACTGAGGCTACATCCTGTGACCATGGGTGTACATACTGGTTTTGCATCTTCCATGCCATATTTTTTCAAGATCTGCTTGAGATACTTGGTTTGAGACAAAAAGATCCCTCCTTCTTTTTGTTGGATTTGCAAACCAAGAAAATATGTCAGTTCTCCCAGCAAGGACATTTCGAATTCTTTCTGCATCACCAAGGAAAAGCTTTGACTCATAGCTTCTTCATTGCTGCCAAAGATAATGTCATCTACATACACAACAAGTATTAGCAATTTGTCATTTTCAACTTTTATATAAAGATTGCTATCTGCTGATCCTTTTGAAAATCCTTGTTGATGAAGATATTTGTCCAAACAATAGTACCAAGCCCTTGGAGCTTGTTTGAGACCATAGAGAGCCTTTTTCAATCTGCATACAAGATTTGGATCATTTCCAAGAATGAAACCATCTGGCTGCTCAATGTATACTTCTTCTTCCAAGTCTCCATTCAGAAAGGCTGATTTCACGTCCATTTGAAATACTTTGAAGTTTTGAAAGCTTGAGAGAGCAAGGAACATTCGGATGGCCTCAAGTCTTGCAACAGGAGCAAAAGTTTCTTCAAAATCTATTCCTTCTTGCTGCGCATACCCTTTACAAACAAGTCTGGCCTTGTTTCTAATTACTTCTCCATTTTCATTCAATTTATTTTTGAAGACCCATTTTGTCCCTATAACATTCTTATCCTTTGGTCTAGGAACCAACTCCCAAGTGTTGTTCTTTTCGATCTGCTCAAGTTCTTCATCCATTGCTTTGACCCAACATTCATCTTTGCATGCCTCTTTCACATTTTGTAGTTCAGTGGAAGAGAGTAATGCCAAATAGCTTGAAGCTTCTGCAATTGTTCTTCTTGTTTGTACACCTGCTTCTTTCTGCCCCAAAATCTGAGATTCTGGATGATTCTTCTGAACATACCTGGATGGAGTCTTCTCTTCTATCCTTATCTGCTCCTCTGGTTCTTCTTGAGGTTCTTCTTCTTCATCATTCTGTCTTTGAGGGTAGTCTTCATCTTCTTCGATATTTTCATGATTTACTTGCCTATGAATGTATCCCTTCTCATCAACCACTACATCAATGCTGTCAACAATTCTTCTAAGTCTTTTATTGTAGCACTTGTATGCTTTGCTGTATGGAGAATAACCAAGAAGAATGCCTTCATCTGCTCTAGGTTCAAGTTTGCCAAGTTGCTCATCAGTATTCTTAATATAGCATTTGCTCCCAAAGATTTTGAAGTGCTTTACCGAAGGAGTCTCACCATACCAGAGCTCATGAGGGGTTTGAGTGCTGTTCACCCGGACATTTGTTTTGTTGAGAATAACAACTGCAGCATATGCAGCTTCACCCCAGAAAGTTGCGAGAGTTCCAGACTCATCAAGCATAGCACGAGCCATTTGTTGGACTGTTCTGTTCATTCTTTCCACCACTCCATTTTGCTGAGGAGTTCTAGCTGTAGAGAATTCTCTTCTTATCCCATGTTCTTCACAGAAATCGAAAAATTCATTTGAGGTAAACTCCCCACCTCTGTCAGACCTGAGGCACTTAATTTTGTAACCTGATTCATTTTCAACCAAGGCTTTGAAGGATTTGAATTTTTTGAATGCTTCGTCTTTGTGCTTCATAAGTCCTAACCAAACAAACCTGGAGAAATCGTCAATGAATAATATCAAGTATTCTTCTCCTCGAGGTGTCCTTTTCCTAAATGGACCACATACATCTGTATGGACTAGCTCAAGAGGCATGCTAGCTGATCCTTCCTTTTCAGGAAAGTTAGTTCTGGTTTGCTTTCCAAACTGACATGATTTGCATATGGTGTTGTCTGGAATTTTGATATCTGGAAGACCACGAAATGCCTGGTATTTGCATGCTTTCCTTATTTGTGAAAAGCTTAGATGCCCCAACCTCCGGTGCCATAACCAGTGTTCATCATCCTTGCTCAAGTAGCATTGTTGTTGTCCTTCTTCAAATATGTATAGATTTTTTGGAGTTCTTCTACCTTTGATCACTGTTTCACCTGTATCAAGATCACGAACACGACATTCATTTGATCTAAATATTACCTCGGTTCCTTGATCACACATCTGGCTGACACTCAGAAGATTATGCTTCAATCCATCAACATACAAAACATTTCCAGCTTTGACCTTTTCGTTCAAATAAGCAGTGCCTTTTCCTTTTATAGCTGCAGGAGTATCATTTCCAAAAGAAACTTTCTTTCCATTTTCTAAAGCAGAATATGATTCAAGTTTTTCTTTATCACCTGTCATATGCTTTGAACATCCACTGTCAATGTACCATAGATTTTCCTGTCCCTCTGCATAAAATGCTATCCCACATCTTTCTGTTTGTGGTTCCTTTATTCTCCATGTTTTGGTGCTTGAGGCTTGTTCCTTTGTCTGTTGAAACCTGCTCCTGCATTCAGAATCTTCATGACCAAAGTTATTGCAAATAGAACATTCAACTTCATTTTCAAGAGCCGAAAAGTTGTTATAGGTCCTTTTTGTAATCCCGGTCATACTTCTTTGTTTTTGAGCTTCTCTAGTCATGATTGTTTTATATGCAACACATTGAGCTGCTTGTGACCAAAGTTATGGCAAGAGAAGCATTGTCCATTGAAGAAACTTCTGCGGTTATCAAATCTTCCGGCCAAATGATTGTAATTTCTATTGTCATCCATTCTTGAAGCAAATTGAGAGGATTTTACCTGTGGCTGGTTGTAGCTTTTGTTCATCCTTAAGACGGATTGCCCCTGGTTTACCTGATAGTCTTTGTTTGTTCTTGATGTAATTCGTCCCTGCTTTACCTGGTGATCTCCATTGTGCTTTTGCTCATTCCTTCTTGCTGCATCAAGATAACTCTTTGAGGTGGATGCTTGAGAAGTTTCTCCATTATACCCCAGACCTGTCTTGTTTAGTGGAGAACGTTGTACATTGATGATCTCATCCAGAGTTTCAGATCCTTTGACAAACTTAAGATTAATAGCCTTTGTTTTCTCAATCTCTTTTCTAAGACCAACAATTTCACCTTCTAATTTTTCAAGATATTTTTCCTTTTCATCAATTTGAAATTGTAGAGTATCAATGATCATATTCTTTTTTTCTATACATCGCTTGAGTCTAGAAATTTCTTCATAAAGGCTATCCACATCTATAGCATCCATGTAATCATCATCTTCAAATGCCATTAAAAGTTTATAGTCATTACCTCGTTCATCTTCATCACTATTTGATAGACCATCACTATCTTCATGAGTGTAGTAGCTTTTATTATTTGCATTCTGTTTTTTGTTCCATCTAGCAGGTTCCTTTCCTTTGTCAATCTTATCCTTATGAGGACATTTCGCAGCATAATGACCTACTCTTCCATAAGCAAAACATTTAAAAGGTAACTTACCTCTGAACCTTCCAGTACCCCGTTGAAGATTTCTGACAAAATTTGATTCTTCTTCTTCTTCTGGCGCGTGACTTGCTTCATAGTAGTCTCCTTTGCCTGAAGCCTTGAAAGCAGCTTCTCTCCTGTCTGATGGACCTCCTTTTCTCATTTCATAAGCAGTTAGAATTCCGTGTAGCTGAGACATAGTAAGAGTTCGTAGATTTTCCTTTTCTTCTATTGCAGACACTTTAGATTCAAACTTGGGGGACAATGATCTTAAAACTTTTTCAACCACAATAGCCTCTTTTATTTCTTCACCCAAGTTTTTCATACAATTAACAATCTCGTCTACCCGAAGGAAATAGTTAGCCACACTTTCATCATTATACATTCTGAGATTCTCATACTGAATCCTGAGGGTTTGAAGTTTAGCACGCTTTACCTGTTCATCTCCTTCGTAGCTCAAGACAATCTTGTCCCATATTTCCTTTGCGGATTTATATTGCATAACCTTCACGAATTCTGTTTGAGATAAGCATCCCAGCAGAGTATTGACTGCTTTAGCATTTGTTTCATATTTCTTCTTCTCGGCCGGATCTGTAGGAGTAGCTGAAGGAAAAGTGTAGCCTGTATCTATGATATCCCAAACTTCTGTACCAAGAGATTGAAGATAGGCAGTAACTCTTACCTTCCAATAATTGAAGTTTGTCCCATCAAAAATTGGTGGCCTAATTGATGCTTCCCTCTCATAGTTGCTCATGATGAATGATCTTCCTTCAAGCGATCAAGCTTCTTTGAAGAACCTGCTCTGATACCAATTGTTGGAAATAATACTGAGAGGGGGGGTGAATCAGTATTATCAAGTTCTTTTTAATAAATCTTCCTAATTTATACTTTGAATTATTCTTGTATGTCAGTACCATAAAACAATGAGCATGAACAAGAAAAACAGATAGTCACACCAAAGAACACCAGATATAAGGTGGAAACCCAATGTGGGTGAAAACCACCTGCTGCAATATGTCTCTATCTTATTTCAATTAGAAACTCCTTTTACAATGATTTTGTACTGGTGCAGTCCTTTACCAGTACGCAGGCTGCAACCTGCAGAGAGCTACAACTCTCTCTCGTTTTCCAGTCTCTCTTGGAAGGGAGCTACAACCCCCTACTTCTTTTCTTTCAAGGACCACTTTTCATAAATTTTCAAACTGGATCCAAGAATATCAAATAAACATCAAGTACATGCAAATTACCCAAACTCCTTATACAATCAACCAAGAATTACCCAACTTCTCAGAATGCTGTAAACAGAAAGATAGTACCAGAAATATAAACCCAGAACTCTGCAGCAATAAATAGAAGATGATCTACAAATGTTTTAGGACAGATACGCAATTTTTCTTTATCTGGACTGCGTGGCTTCGCACTTCACCTTCTGCGTCTCTGCATATCCCCGTAGAGAGCCTTCCACTGCACCGCGTACCCACGCACTGTTTCTTTAATCACGCCGCGTACTACTACTGTGGCCACGCACCCTCAGATGCTATCCCGTCGCGTATCTATGCACCTGCGGCTTCTGTAGCGCCGCGTACTTTCACTGTGCCTCCGCACCTGAACCTCTGCCACGCCACATACCTTTACTGTTCTTCCGCACCTGAACCTCTATCGCGCTACGTACCCACGCACTGCGCCTTCTTCTGCTGTGCGTACCCACGCACTGCGCCTTCTTCTGTTGTGCGTACCCTCGCACTTGCACCGTTAATTACTTGTGAACCTCTGATTAGGGCCAAATTGGCAGTCCACCAGTGTGCCACAGATAGTCAGATGCCCAGATCTGATCATGCGCCCGAGAGATCACACTTCATAGATTCACTTTCAACTTTACTTTTATATAGATCAAGCTTTTAAACCAATAACCCAATATTTCAGATCTTAAGATATTCAATTTGCAAAAGATACCTTAGCCAAGTGATCTCCTTCCCTATTTATAGTCAAGCCCTTATTCACACCATGGGACAAAACCATCAATAACCAATACAAGGGATCCAAACCGGGGCTAAATTAGATCCTATACCACAGGCCAAAACCATATAATCAAGAACGGCGGGCTAAATACCACGGGCCAAACATAAGAAACCCCACGTGAGCACGCTTCTCTGCCTTGAAGTGAGTGAACTGGGGGTCCGCACCTCATGAACAGGTAACCTGCAGGTATGAACGCACTTCCTGGCTGGCGTACCTGCGGGTCCGCACCTTTTGAACCATTCACCTGCGTACCTCTTAATTTCCAACATTTTGAGAGCCTGAACAGAGCATTGCCACTTAAGAGAGTTGCCATCAAGTACAACACATGTAACATAGAGCCATACCAGAATCATAATGCCAACAGTGTGGTGTTTATATTGATGCACAAGTAGCAGCATAAGAAGGTGATAAGATTGCAGCAACCTATAGCAAGGAGTGCTCAATTGGTTCCAGAGGAAAGAACCAGAGAGATGCCAAAAGACTGAGCTTAGAGGAGAGAAGCTTAGTGAGGCGTATGTAGCAAGAAGGAGACTTGTTACTGCAGAGGTATTGTTGTAGCTCACAAAGGCAATTCCAAAGAGGATGTGGGTAGAATTGCTAAGTAATGAAGGAAGTTGATAAGACTTTCTAAGTGAAAGAAGAGGTGGTCAGAACCAAGTATTTCGTTGTGATTGAAATACAAGAGGATAGTTGTGTTCTTAAAAGGTGTAGATGAGTTGAATCCTAGAAGGACCAGAGAGAAGTGCTCAAAAGATGTTCCAGAGATAGAGAACCAAGGGCTTGCCAAAAGACCAAGTATAGGGGAAATCTTGGTGAGGTAAGCAGCAGCAGGGAGGACTTGCTATTGCAGAGGCTTTAGTGCAGCTCATAGTAAGTGAGTAAGGAGCTCATGAAGATAGAGAAGGAGGAAATGACTACTGATAGTCATAGCAGAGGTTCTGAGGAAGACCACAACAGAAGAAAAGTGAAGAAGGAGGATGCCAAGGCAAATGGCAAGAGAATGAGTCAAGAGGAGCTTGACAAGGAAATTGCAGAGATAAAAGAACAACTCGATGCATTAAGGAGGATACTAGAGGAAAGCCAGAGACAAGGTTGTGTCTTAAGGAAAAGGGCAGTAAAGTGGCATAAGTTACAGAGAAGGCTACAAAAAAAGCAAGTAAAGTGGTTGATGGAAAAACTCATAGAAGCTGAGTTGGAAATGGAAGTTTCCATTTGTGAACCAGAGCAGGGTGAAGTCCTACGTGAAGAAGAAGGAATTATTGATGATTTTCTGAACTGCTGGACAAATGCAGACTAGCAGGAGAATGTAAAACCTTATATTGTCGAATCTAATAATTTTGATGTGATTACAGGTTTTGCAAAGGATGAGCAATCTTTTGAAGCTGTCAAAAGTATGGAAGAGTATCTTTTAGAAGATAAAAACTCTGAAGTAAAGAATGATGGAGAATGTCTCTTGAATGAGAAAAGCAGTGAATTATTATAGCAGAAAGAATTTAGTAATACATTGATGTTTGAAGCTATGACAACACAGGAAAAATTTCTTGTGAAAGGAGATGAAATTCAGTCTGAAGCACTGATATGTGAAGCAACAATTGAAACTGTTGAACCTTGTAATTTTCAAACTGATAATTTTTGTATAAATGCAGGAACCATAAGTAATGATGAAGTACTTATGAAATGTAATAGAGAAATTGAATTGTTGGAGTATTTGCTGGTAAATTCATAGTATGACAGTGTGATTGCAGAGGAAGGAGTTCACTATATTGGACAAGATCAGAAAGACATCATTAGAATAGATGATGTGGAGGGAAGACTAACTGATAGTCTTGAGAGTACATTAGAGAATTATTTAAATAGGTTGAATCAGCATACTGATGTGCTGATAGAAGAGGAGAAAGCAGAGCAGCATACTGAATTGTTGCCAAAAGAAGAAGAGGCACTGAGGCCTTATGTTTTTTATGTTAACAGTTGTTTTGTGAGTGCAGGTTTAGTTGCAGACGCTGGAGGAAATTTGGCAAAGATGAGCAGCCAAGTAAAGATGATAGAAGTGGATTTTGTGGAAGAATTTAATCCTTGGAATAGAGATGTTCAATTGCTAGAGAGAACGCTGGAAAGTCAGGATTCAATGTAGAAAGAGATAATCATGAAAGAGGGTAAGGATGAAAGGAAGGCAGAAAAAGTAAGAGTAAGAGTAAGAATTCCACAACTTCAAAGAGAAGAACAACAGTTTGAAGAGTTAGTGAACAACAGCAACAACCTGAAATGAAGAGAAAGAGGTAACATTAAGTGGTAGAGTATGGACCAGCCCAAGGATGTGTTGAATATGGAGATTGAAGAATTATGGTAGTTGATGATGAAATAGTCCAGGATGAGGGAAATGACAGCAGGAAGGATGATCAATCAGAACTTGAACCTGATTGACAATGAGAGGAAGATGAAATAGAAGACAACAAACATACAACAATAGCAAAGGCGCGGCGCATTCAGACAACTACAAACTAAAGTTTGGAACCCTTGAGGTTTTCTATCAACATATGAAGACACATGATCAGGAGATCATGAATATTTTCTACTTTGGGAGTCTGATGCAGGAGCATTCAGCTCAGAAAAATCATTGTATTTTAGTAGACATAGGGGGGTCTTATGTTTTAAGGAAGTTGGTTCCTAAGTGTTGAATTAATGTAATTATTAACGTTTTGAGTGATTTTAATGAGAATAGAGATTAATTAAGTATAATGAGGTATATTTGTAAATGTTCTCAAATGTTGGAGAACATGAGAGATTTAGGATAGTTGAGAGATTTGAGAATCAGTTGTAAATCTTATGTTAGGAGTTGGTTTCTTGATTTGTGGATTAAATAGGATCCTTAGGGATAAAGATGAGATTTTAGGATTTTGTTGAGAAGTTTATGGATCTAAACCAGGAATTGGTTATACAATCCTTTTGTATAAATGTAAGCCAAAAAGGCAAAGGAAAAGTTAGTCAAGTTAGATAGTTAGCTGGTTAGATAGTTAGAGGTTGTGAGTTATAGGTTTGATTGTAAGCCTACGGTAGTTAGCAAAACAGAGGCCACTGATACAGAAGATCAGGCCAAGGAGAGAGTTCATGTGTAAATACCTGTTTATAAATACAAACAACTCGATTCTGAGTTTATGTGTGTGTATGGAGTAATTTAGTTATAATCTGTGTGTGAACTAGAGTAAGTTCTGTGTAACAGAGGTTGCATGTAGAGTTTGAGCATAACATAGAGAATAAGTGATATGAAGGATCGTAATGGATCGCTTGAATCCATTCGAAGGATCACAGTCGATATTTAGGAGTGATTGTGTTAAGAGCATGTGGAGTTAAGCTCAAGAGGAAGTTGTGATGCATAACATCTAAAGACCGAAAACCTGGAAGAAACCTGAACACACATAAGAACACTGAAGAAACGGCATAAAAACAAAGTAAAGGGAAGAATGAAGAAGTGAAGTGTCGATGCATGAGAGCCCTTGGATCAGCTAGATCAATAATAGATTACTTGGAAGGAATCGCAGCGTTCCTAGCCAAAGGGCAATGTCCGTAGGGATATACGGCAACGCAGAAGAGACACATGGTGGTGTGAGTGGCTGACAATCAGAAGATTGCAGGACATTTATATAAGCTCAGCCTCAATCAGGTCTTGCAACGGTGTCTCCTCCAAAATGAAAGGCAAGAGTGGCACTCTGGAGTTGTGGGAGGACATGTCGGAGGAAAAGCAATGGCAAGGAAGGTTTTGCAAGCAAGGTTACGGTGGCCTACACTCTACAAGGATGCTAAGAGTATGTGAAAGGGTGTGATGTATGTCAGAGAGTTGGCAAATCGTCGCATCATGATGAGTTACCATTACATCATGTATGCGCAGTACAAATCTTTGAGAAGTGGACAATTGATTTCATCGTTCCGATCAATCCGTCGATGCGACATTCTCAAGCATGATATATTATCACATCTACCGAATATCTCACATGATGTGCAGAGACGGCACCAGTGAAACATTGTACAATAGACATAGCCGCGAGGTTCATTTTTGAAAACATCATAGGTTTGGGCACCCAAAAAGCCTGACAAGTGACCAAGGAACTCATTTTATAAATGAAATAATTGCATCTCTCATGCAGAATTTCCTAGTCCAACATCATAAGAGCAGCCCATACCATCTTCAAGCTAATGGGACGGTCGAAGCCTTTAACAAGATACTTAAAAAGGGACTAACAAAGATATCTTCGGTGAATCGAGATGATTGGGATGAGCATGTACCAACCATGCTACGGGCATATAGAACGATAGTAAAGAGATCACACAAGAAAACAAATTTCCAGTTGGTATATGGACGGGAAGTCATGGTACCGGATGAATTTGCAGTACCGAGCATCTTCATTTCTCAAGCTACAAAGATGATAGACGATGCATTGCTACAGAAGTGCTTGGAGGAGTTGATGGAATTAGATGAAGCCAGATTTCTAACCGAATTCCACCAGTCCGTTGAGCAAAGAAAACAGAAGGCATGGCCTGACAGGAACATTAAGAAAAAATATTTCATAGTCGAAGGGCAAGTTTTATTGTATGACAGCAAGTTCTAGAAGTTCCCGAGCAAGTTGCAGATGCATTGGTTAGGTATGTTCATAGTCGCGAAAATCAGGGAGTCCGGAACAGTGAAGCTCACGAAACTAGACAAAATATTGATACTAGGATGGGTGAATGGCACACGCTTGAAGCCTTTCCACCAACTCAACACCCCATTTTCTAATTGATGGGATCTCTGGCCCACAGGTAGGTTTAGAGCCAGTAGGAATAATTCAGTCAAGCAGTCAGTCTGTTTATTTCTTTACTTCGAATATAATAAAACCTGCATGTTAGTTTAGTTGTAGCACCAATGCCACCACACCGCAACCGACTGTGGTCATGGAGGTAAGTCACATGTTTCACAAGTCTTATCCCCCATACTTAGAGTCTTTTCGGTAATAATTAGGCAATAATACCTCTGTCAGGTAAATTTTTGTAGAATCTTTTCCCGTTATGGAAAGAATTAACTAATAAATGTCCGCCATTACTGTCACATTATTACCAATCTACTCCACTTTGTATTTTTTTCCATGATATGTCATCCAAGTCAGGTCCAGATCAGTCGGCGGCAGATTAACATGATTAAGTCTGCATAGGAAAAGTTGTCGTAGTAATTAATTAGTGAGTCTAGTCAGAAACGTTGTGTCGAAGTTGGTCTACGTAATTTGCATGGCTATGCAAGAAGTTTCAGAATTTCCAACTCAGGTGGCAAAATTGTTCAAGTCTCAGTTTTAATCTCAACAACGTCGCCCAATCATTCGATATCAACCACCTGTATATGTTTTTTATCAATGACGCTGCAAAATAAAGAAGACACCAATATCAGTTTCTGAAGACAAATTAGATGAGTGAATTGTTGTTTTAGAAACATTATATGGGAAATACGACAAGACGACGTTGGTAGACAACGACCTCTCATATCACTTCCATTTCCCAGCGCTCAAGCGACAAGTATATACAGAAGAAGTTACGAAGGGTGATGGAACCAAGGCGACGAAGATCAAGGTAGCATTTCGGGGACTTCAGCAGTCAACGTTGATCAATTTGAGGAGTCTACTAGTCTTCAGAACGTCTTTTGCTGCAATGCAATTCACCAAACTTCTAGTGAGTAGGATGCATGGTGGTTTGCTCTGGTTAGACAAGGAATATCCAATCCATGTGGATGACATTCAGTGTCTCACTGGATTATCAACAACAGGAAATGCAGTCTTGACAATGTTCCAAGAAAGGAGACAACGACTATTACAGCAAGTATAACACCAAGCATAGCGGCAAGGGCACTAAGTTAGATTTAATCAACAAAGACCATATTAGATTCACCTGCTATATCATTGCCAGGAAAGTGATGTGGCATTTCTCCAGGAATGAGTGTACTTTGGACACCATATCAGTTGTGAAACACTGTTCTGAAGGGGTTTCGCTCAATTGGTCTGCGTTCCTGCTAAATGAGTTATTTGAAGCATGCAAGGATGTCTATAGATGAAGCAGAATTTTCATTTTTGGGTATTTGATCATGACCTTGGTGATGTGGAAATGGTGCCCGCCAACAGGGAGGGACTTGGCAGAAATCACAGATGAACAACCACTAGCGCTCAGATACACACCGTGGAGAACATCGGGGATCCCAGCATCAAAGAGATCAACGAGGCAGCCTTCAGTGACTGGTACAAGAAGATGCTCGCGGTCGTGAGGGCAGCAGAAAGAATCCCCAAGGGATTGCTTGATAACTACTCACAAGAAATTTGGTTTGGGGTGACACATGGCAAAACTTACCTCAGGCCATGTCCACCTAGAGACTTTTCAAATGAGGCCACAAAAGTTTACACTAGAAGAAGGGGCATTCCACACGGAGGTCAGGTCATGGCCAGGGGTCACCTGTGAAATCAAAGATGGCCAATACAAATATTTTTTCGAGGGCATGAAACCGCAACCGCAACCTCTGAGAGGAGATGCGGCCGGAAGTAGCAGGAAGAGGGGGGTGGAGGAAGACTTTCAGTCGATGGTCTGTCAAATGCATAATTAGATGAGTTCCCTTGAGCAGACCCTTGAAATCTTCACAGGCTCATCAGGTACAACTCCCCAGTTTGTTGTTTTTCAAGGGTTTACCTTGTTCAACCCAATCATTACTACTCCCCTAGTTGTGGCTATCCCCCTTCACGACCCCCAAGCACAGTCACATCCAACAATACCCAAGCCCAGGCAGCCCAAAGGTACCAAGGTATCCACAGCCAAGAAGAAAAAGACCATGCTTGTCATGCTTGTTGTTGACCTCACCGGCGATGGACTCTAGCCAACATCAGCCTCCCCAATTGTCGAATAAACCCCACCATCCACCTCTATTGTTTCACCTGGGTCACGAGATCCATCCCCTCATACAGCTTCTACCTTCGCGACCCTGTCTGACACCATCCCCCCAGGCACCTGCATAGCCACTGAAGAAATGGAAGTCGATTTGGTTGTCTAGTCCACCATGTCGCTCACCGGGGGTGAAGGCCAAACAATTGTCCAAACATCCATGATATCCCTATTGCTAGGATCAGGCCCACTCCCGGGCGAGGAGCCACTCACCTCACAACCACACTCCACCGGGATCGAACCGTTTGAGGCCTCATTTCCGATAAATTTCCTAGTTGTTCCAAACCCGATCATTATCCCTCCCACTCCTTAGTTTGTTGAAACCACGCAACCTGCAACCTGTCCCCAAGGCCACTTCGAAAAATCTATTGCTAGCAGCCAACCCCTGCAAACCAATTTCCCAGAGCCATCCACAATGCAGCCTAAGAACCTTCAGCATTGGTCCTTTATACAGTTGTTCAAGTTCATCCAAAAGGAAGCACAAAGGGGTTAAAAAATCCACAACAACCTTGTTACCGAACACGAGCAGCTGAAGCAACAACTTGTCATTAACATGGCGGAGCGAGATCAGCTCCGACAAGCTAATCAAGAGCTGCAATCACAGGTCAAGCAGGCGAAATCAAAACTGCGAGCCCTTTGGCCAATTGTGTATGATTTAGTCATTAAAGCCCCTAAGGATTTTTCTGCATGCACACTGGTCGAATATTGCGACCACATTCAGGCAACATGCATGAGCCTTGTGGCTACCACCAAGGAGTTGAAGAAGAGTTTAGATGCTGTGAGATCAACGTTGCCCGATTTGTCTACTGGCTACATCGCGGATATCGATCAGAAACTCAACATTGCTGCCACACTGAAAGCTTCACTCATTGATGCCCTGGCAGACGGAGGTGTGCTAATGGAGCAAGCCCACGATTGGTCAGTCAACTTGGCCCTGAAAAACCAGCCAATGCATCCACTTCGCCAACAACTCCAACAACGCCTTGCTGACAGCAGGGACTGTAGGGACAAGGACTAGCTAAAGCAGATTGATGAAGAGATTGCCTCCCTCGAGGCTAGGGTGCAACAAATTGAGGAGGAATTGGCCTAGACTAAAAAGAAAATTCATGATCTTAGGCCTTTGGCCCATAGGCATGTTATTGCTCTACAAGAAGTATGCGACGAGGTAGAAGAACACTGGAACACCCTGCATAACATCTGGCCCGATCAACCGAGCTCCACCACAGTAGCCGGATTTCTCTAGAAGGCCGACACCATCACAGGCACCAGGAAAACTGTATTGGATTACTATAACTGCTTCCTCCATGAGACAATTGTCGCAATACCTAATTTGGGGCCTTCGTTTGAAAAAGAAGGCCAAAGTGTAGTAGAAGCAGCACCGCACGAAGCAGGACCAACACAGCCAGAAGCAGAAGCAGAAGCAGAAGCCCTACAAGAAGAAGAACCAACACAGCAGCGAGCAATAATGACAGAGGCACCACCAATAACAACAACAGAGTCGACAGTGCTCGAGATAGATTGACTCGGGGACGAGTCAAAGAATTGTGGTCAAGGCCTGTGTTAGGATATTCTGACACATAGGAAATAGTTAAGTATAACTTGGTCTAGTACAGAGTTAGGTAAAGTGTGTTTCTTTACTATGTACTTTTGTAACTTACAATCCAACGGTCACGATATGTTCTAGACATGAAGTGATCCGACGGTTCATTCTCTCCTTGATATTACCAACACTTAATTCGTGGCTTAACACCCGATTGGTCCATGATCTCTATTTAAAGAGCATGGAGGGTCATTTGTAGAGTGACCGTTTATGAGAGAATCTTACGTAAATTTTCATTATTTTATTAATAAATTGCCTGAAGCGGCCGCATTGGCTCAGGCCGTGGACTGTTTCCCTCTTTGAGGGTTTTAACCACATCAAGAATACTGGTGTATTGATCTGTGATCTGTTTGTGAGTGGTGTCCTTTGATGTTCTGTCTAAGGAACTTACGTCTATACCTTTCCTACATGGTATCAGATTTATTTGAGGGTCGCACCGTTGGTGATCCAAATCCAAAGCCGGTACAACTACATCCGACTATCATTTCCCAGATCTATTGTTTATAACTTCTTTCAGGCCGAGAGGACTGCTCTATTGTGTTAGGAGCATATGTTCTAATGAGGAACCCCTTTCATTTCATGTGAAAAGGTTTCTGGTAGCCCTAGCTACATCATTTTTAAGATCTTGAGGCATACAGTCTTTATTTGCAGTTGTATTTATTGATCTCTCTATTTATTTTGGTTTATTTAGCTCTCTGTTTTTTATTACCGGATCTATACCTTTCATTTATGTGTATGCTCTTTGCCCCGCAACTGTGTGTGATCTGGGAAAATCAAAAACAGAAAGGAAAGATTTTTCTCATGTGTATGCTCTTTTCTGCCGCGCCTTAGTGTGATCTCGGAAAATCAGAAACATTGAGGAAAGTATTTAGTTTCCGACGAAAGCTAACATCAAACCATAAGGTTTGGTTTTTTTTGCATATCCATGTTGGATTATGTGGTTTTTTGTTTTGTAGGTAAAAAGAGTTTTTTCAAGTAAGCACGCACCCCAAAGCTTCAATGATTAAAAAAAAAAAAAAAATCCTTCCTCTTTTCAAAAAATTACTAACCTTTTAAACTAGCTCACATGGTCCAAAATTACTTTATGAGAATAGAGGTTTGGGTTCAAGTTTTTCTTTTTGTTGAGTTACTTTTTCAAAAAGCACATGTAACTTATGTTTTAAAGTTATTTTATGTAAAAGTATTCTCATTCATTTTAAAAAGTGAGTCACTTATAATTCTAAAGTCTCTTTATCTTTTATTTAAGTTACAATTTAGTGAGTAGCTCATAAAGTACCATTGTAAAAGTGACTTTCACTTATTTATAGAAGTGGGTCACATAAAATCTTTTTTAAAGTGAGCTAATTTGATTAAGTTTGGAAGGGGTGGTGGGGGCGGCCTGGTGGGGGTTTAGATATAACATTATCATTCACTTCCTCACATTCACGTACTTCGTCAACATCTTCAACAACTTTTCTTCAAAAAGCCATAACTTCTTCATCCGGAAGCTATTTTCAAAGCCATTTTTTTAATCAGCTTAATTTTTTGAAATATTTCCACTGAAACACTTAGTTTCAGCATCTACATCTTTAGTTTTTGTTAAAATGGAAAGTTCATGCCAAGTTATTCTTGACAACACCAACTACTTCCAATGGTGGTCCTACATTGTGGATTTACTTAGAAGTAAAAGTCTTTACAGAATAGCCTCAGGCCAAGAAACTAAACCTAAAGATGAAGATAAGGCAGCCAAATGGGAAAATAGGCAAGATCAAGCACATGGGTTAATAGGGATGTTTATTTCTCCAAACCTTAGATTCCATATCACAGAACTTGATACCCCTAATGAAGCAATGAAACAGTTCACTAAAGTTTTGGGAATTAAAAATGAAATTAGAGCCCATCAACTCGAAAATGAGTTGCTTACATTCGACCCCAATAATTTTTCTTCCATTGAAGATTTTTTGTCCAAGTTCAAGACCCTTAAACTTCTCTTGGAAGGTCTTAAGGTTAAAAAAGAAGATGATAGTCTTATCTATTCCATTTTTACTAAGTTGGGACTAGCCTACTCTGTGTTTGTTTCCACCTTCCATTCTACTAGAGAAACCTTCATTTCTCAAGGACAAGACTACAAGTCCCTCTCTTTTGATGTCTTTTGTGATTCTTTAATAAGAGAACAAGAAAAACTCTTACATCTTGGTCTTCTTAATGTCGGAAAATCTTTTAAGAAAGCCTTAGCCGCACAGCAACAACCAAATTCAAAGAATCCTAAGAAGCAGTATCCTAAAAAGAATGGTCCTAAACCAAACAAGGGTCCTAAGCAATTTCAGCCTCAAAATGAAAAATCAATTCAACAAAATGATAAGGCAAATACAAACAAAGGGAAGAAGACTGATAGAAATTGCAACTTTTGTAATCGAGATGACCACTTAGAATCCAAATGCTTTAAAAAGATGGAAGCCTTGGCAGCAGCAATGAAGAAGCATAACATCCATTTGGAGCACTCTTCAACTTCAACTTCAACTTCATCTTCAGGAATAGCACTTTCTGCATGTGGTTGTCAAACATCTCGGTCTAGTTATGCACTAAATGTATCTTCTTTTTCTCATTCTCATGAGTAGCTCATTGATTCTGGAGTTTCTTATCACATGGCCAAAAGCAAAGCCATGTTTTCTTCTTGAAATGATTATAACACCAAAAATATATATGTTGGTGATGATAGATCTCTTAGTGTTGTAGGGACTAGAACTGTTCATCTAGACAATGGTCAATTTAATGATGTATTATGTGTTCCAACCTTATCCTGCAACCTTTTATCTGTATATCAGATAACTCATTCAGGTGAAGGTAAAACTATTGAATTTTCACCTCACAATGTTGTAATTAAGGACCTAAGAGATCCTAAATAGATATTATCTATTGGCATTGCTGATGATTCTACAAGGTTGTATAATTTTAACAACTTTGGGTCATTAACTCTTCCCTCGGTATTTGTTGCTAATAATGATGAAGTGAGCAAACTTTGGCATGAGCGATTTGGTCACTTAAACTATCACTCCCTTCAAAATCTATGTAAAAAAAATATGGTGACAGGTCTTCCTATTATATCTTGCAAAGATGGTGTTTGTTTCGGATGTGTACTCGAAAAACATCATCGAGATAGTTTTGAAAAACGTGCCTCTTGGCATGCCTCAACCCCTTTACAACTTTTGCATAGTGATTTATGTGGTCCACTTCCAGTGGTTTCATTCTCTGGCTACAAGTATTTCTTAACTTTCATTGATGATTTCTCTAGACGCATGTGGGTATACTTCTTGAAACTCAAGAGTAAAGTATTTAACATATTCTTGGCCTTTAAGGCCTTTGTTGAGAAACAATCTGGACATCACATTCTTAAGCTAAGATCTGATAATGGCGGAGAATATGTTAACAACAAATTCATCAACTTTTGCACTGAGCATGGAATTCAAATGCAAAATATTGCTCCATATAATTCACAACAAAATGGTGTAGCTAAAAGGAATAACCACACCTTAAAGGGAATGGCTAATTGTATGCTTCAATCTAAAGGACTTAGTCTTAATTTTTGGGCAGAAGCAATTAATTGTGCAAATTACATAGTAAATCGCACTCCTACTAAGGTTTTAAAGAATATCACTCCAGAAGAAGCATGGAGCTCAATTGAACCATATGTAAGTAACTTTCATGTTTTTGGAAGTGAAGCATGGGCCCATATTCTAGATGAGAAACATAACGCTTTAGAACCTAAGAGTGAAAATTTTATTTTTGTTGGATATTCTGAAGATGTCAAAGGATATAGACTTATTCCACTTCAGTCCAAAAATGTTATCATTAGAAGAGATGTAATGTTTGTTGAAAATATATCGGCCTACGAGCCTAGTTCAGCAGATGTGCCACCTCTCTCTATCCCTTCTACTTCTGAAAATATTTCTTCTTCAGATGATGACAGCAAGGATGACAATCCTCCCCCACCTTCTCAGGATCCTCCTTTAGCTCCTCAGCTTCCAAAATGGGTCCGTGCTACTTGGGATGCAGCGGGTGCTCTTGCAGGTGATCCTGCAGAACAGTGACATACACGTTCTTAGTTCGATAGAGCCTCTTCTTTACTGCCTCAAGCTTCAGCAAATTGTGATCCTGACACCTTTGCAGAAGCTTCAGGCCATCCAGATTAGGACGCAACTATGAATAAATAATATCATTCATTATTGGCAAATGATACATGGGATCTTGTTCCTCTTTCAAAGGGACAAAAACTTGTTAGATGCAAATGGGTTTACAGATTCACGAAATATGGACTAGATGGAAAAGTTGATAAACATAAAGCTCGTCTTGTTGCTAAGGGTTTTTCACAAGTTGAAGGCATTGACTATACTGAAACCTTCTCCCTTGTTGCCAAAATGAACTCTATCTGTCTTGTTCTTTCCCTTGTTGCCTCTTTCAAATGGGAAGTCCATCATATGGATGTTAAATCTGACTTTTTGCACGGGGACTTGCATGAAGAAATCTATATGGAACAACTTCATGGCTTTATACAAACAGACTCAAGCCTTGTATGTCGACTCAAAAAATCCATTTATGGTCTCAAGCATGCCCCTTAGGCTTGGTGTGCCAAAATGGATATCTTTCTTTCAGATACTGGTTTTTCTAGGTGTCATTCTAACAATACTGTCTACACCAAGAAAGTGGGTAAGTCTCTTATCATTCTTGTCCTTTATGTTGATGATCTTATGCTTATTGGTAGTGATCCCAACCTTATAAACCATGTGAAGTCCAGCCTTAAAAAGTAGTTTGAAATGACACACTTAGAACACTTGCATTATTTTCTTGGTCTTCAAGTCTTGCAATCCAAGGAAGGTATTTCACTTTCCCAGTTCAAGTATGCATGTGATCTTCTATGCCACTTTAACATGGAAGACTGTAAGCCAGCCCCTTCTCCCTTTCAATCTGGAGCCAAACTTTCAGTCACTTGTACTTCCCCTGAAGTTGATGCTACCTTATACCGTCAGATTGTAGGAAAACTTTTAAATCTGACTGATACCCGTCCTGACCTTTCCTTTGTTGTTGGCCTTATTGCTCGGTTTATGCAAAACCCACATGAAAGTCATTGGAAAGCGGCTAAAAGAACATTTCGTTATGTTCGAGGTACAGTTCAATTTGGGATTCATTATAATGTAGAAGCATCTCCTTTATTGGTTGGTTTCATTGATTCTGATTGGGTTGGTAACCCTGATGATAGGAAGTCTATTGCAAGTTATGTCTTCACTCTTGGTTCTGGACCTATTACATGGGCTTGCAAGAAACAAAGTGCCATTTCTCTTTCTTCAGCAGAAGCAGAGTATCGTGGCACCATAGAAGCTAGTAAGGAAGCCATGTGGCTTCGTCAAATCCTGTCAAAGTTTGGCTTTCAGCAGCAGCATCCGACTACACTTTGGTGTGATAATCAAAGTGCCATTCAACTATGCAAAGATGCAGTCCAACATCAACGCAGAAAACACATTGAACTACACATGCACTTCATCAGAAAGCTCATTCATGACCATGTTCTTGAAGTGAAATATTGTTCAACCGATGATCAAGTTGCAGACATCTTTACAAAGGCCCTCACAGAGGCAAAGTTTACTAAACTTCGCTTTATGGTTGGAGTTCAGGAAGTTGTCACTAAGGGGGGATAGGCTCTAATGCATCCTTCCTTCTCCTATTGTGTCATATTTGTACGTCCTTCAATCATATCCCAAGTTGTTCTTAAGGGGGGATGCTAGGATATTCCGACACATCGGAAATAGTTAAGTATAATTTGGTCTAGTATAGAGTTAGGTAAAGTGTGTTTCTTTACTATGTACTTTTGTAACTTACAATCTGACGGTCACGATATGTTCTAGACATGAAGTGATCTGACGGTTCATTCTCTCCTCGGTATTACCGACACTTGATCCATGGCTTAACACCCGATTGGTCCATGATCTCTATTTAAAGAGCATGGAGGGTCATTTGTAGGGTGACCGTTCATGAGAGAAGCTTATGTAAATTTTCATTCTTTTATTAATAAATTGCCTAAAGTGGTCACGTTGGCTCAGACCGTGGATTGTTTCCCTCTTTGAGGGTTTTAACCACGTCAAGAGTACTGGTGTATTGATATGTGATCTGTTTGTGAGTGGTATCCTTTGGTGTTCTATCTTAGGAACTTACGTCTATACCTTTCCTACAACCTGTTGGGGCCTTGGTTTTGAATTTTGGGTTTTTGTGGGAAGGAAGGCCAAGAACAGGTGGCGGGGACAATAGTTAGGGTTATGAAGCTGACATCCAAGGAAAGGGGCAGGAACTAAGAGTGAACGAGTAGTTGCGGCAAGGTGGCAGAAGAGAGCAAGAGCAACCGAGCAAGGGAAGATAGAAGGCAACCAAGGGCAGAGTCAGTGGAGTAGAATTGGCATAGGGAATGCAGAGCAAAAGATAAAAGGCAGAAGATAGCATGAGGAAGTGGTTGGTGATGAAGCAGACGAGCGAGGACAGGATCCAAAGAGTCTGCTCATTTGCAAAAAGGCGAGGATTGTCCTCTGCTCTGGCTATGACCATTCTTTATAGTTGTGCTCTTTGTGTATTTGATGAACAGGCTTCGAGCCTTTTGTAATCTGTTATGTACTCTCTTATATTTCAGTTAATGAAAGAAGCAGTTTGGGATCCATATTGTATTGTTGTGTTTCTTGTGGGTTATTTAAAATTTTAAATGAATGATCATTAGTCGGGTAGTTTCTTGTGATGATATGAGTAGAATAACATGCTTGGATATTACAGAGGGTTGAGTGTTATGAGCTATTGATGTTTGTTATTTGCAAATTCCCTAATACCCTCTTCAGCCCCATCTAACTTCGGTCGTGACACACCTCGAGTAAGACTCCTTGCCCCTCCGGGTGAGGTGAAAATGTCAGCGTTGTCATAAACTACAATGGAGCCTTGTTGGCCCCTTGTGCCTGAATCCAGGGTCTCTTCCCTATTGTCATTTACGTGCCAACACTAACTTTCTTTGAATAAGTTTTTATCTAATTACATGCATGGAAAACAAAGTTAAGTTGCCAATATCCTTTAAATGAAAATGGATGGTTACAATGGTTTTCCTTTAAAGAAGAACATGTGCTTGTGCAAGAAGGATCATAGTAATGTGGTATTTATTTTGACATAGTTTTGCTTATAATTAATGCATGAGTAGTATTGTTAGAAGAAGCATGTTGTGATATTTTACTTACGTTTCATGTATGCACATGAATAGATGTTGAAGAATCACTATTAAAAATTAATTATTGGTTCATAATACTCTATGTAATCATGATATCATGTTTGCTGACGACAACAATGGTAGGAAAGGATGGTGACTTGTGTAAGGATAGATTATGGTTAACATTGTGGCAGTTAAAGAACTAATGGTCTATGCAAACGAGCGTGAGCTACAAGATAGTCCACTAATGGGACCACTAGGCTGCAAAGATATAAAAATTGAAGATTTGTGGGTAAATAATATCACGATGATTGTAATAGTTTTTAGCTAGATATGTTGTATTGAAATAATATTTCCTTGTAGAATTTTATGACAGTGGTTAAGGGATTGACTCTTTTATGAGCCATTGAGTGAGGGGTGAACACCCTCACGAGCATCTAATAATAAAATTAAATGTTTATTGGTTTTCACCCTACGGAGTTTCTAGGGTATATCGGTGTTCAATGATGTGATTACTTATTGTGTCAGTTTGATTATGATAACTCCTTGCATGATGTGATATTTATAATATCAAATATCTGATTAACTAATCTCATTAAAGGAATTATGAAAATGATGCAAGATTATCTTAGAAAATTTATATTAATATGCTACAACAGTGGCTGTTAATGATTATGTAACTCACTATTCCTTACTAAAATTACTTTATGTAATGATGAAGATTCTATCTAAGAGTTAATGAGGAATCTGGAATACTGAGATGGTTACCAAAATTTCTAACTCCTTTAGTTGAAGAATTTGCAGTTTTTGTTACTATCATGGTATATTTCATTAAGCCATGTAAGTTTTCTATTTTTTTTAATATTTTAATACAAGCCTTTAACAAAATATTGAAATATACAAAGATATATTTCAATATCAATTTCATATAAATAATGTTAATAACAAATAAATAAATAAATTCAATACCTATTTTATATAAAATAATTTTATGTTAACTTGAATTAAATAAAATAATAATAATAATAATAACTTATTATTCACAGGGATGTGTATTTCAGTAATTTTTTAATAAGAAGTGCAAAGTAAATGTTTAAAAAGAAATTTAAGATGGATTTTATATATATATATATATATACTTTAATATTAACTATATAGATAAATAGAGAAAGAAATATTAAATATATAAAAAGAGAGATATACAAAACATTTTAATGTGACAATATGTACCTGTAAAATAATTCAATGCTTATGTTCAGTAAAATATTTTAATATCGATAATGAATAGATTATATAAAAAAAAAAAAAAAAAAATTCTAATATACACGCATACAAATAGATATATAAAAAAATCAAAATCGATCCATATTAAGCTAGATTTATTAAGTCATAAGGGGTTAAATCTCTTAAATGCAAATTTTTTTTTTCAAATTTTACAATAGGAAAAAAAATTACATTTCCAAAAATTCAATCCCCTTCACACTTGATAAATCCAAATTCAAATAAATCTACACTAATATTTATTTCAATTAAAAAAAAAACCATATTATTTTATCTACCTTTGTATCAATAAAAGTAAATATTGAATACTCAAAAATATTTGAAAAATAAAAACAGATGAAATTCATCAATGCCACAGTAAATGCAAATTAAAATTAATCGGACTTCCAAATCCCAGAAACCCTAAATTGCTAAATGTTAAGTACATTCTTATGTTTTGATATAAAAATGACAAACCTGTCTTCTGTACAGGTTGAACTTACCATGGGTTTGTATTTATGTACCCTCTTCATAAATACCTTCTGTACTTTTGTATTTATGTACCTTCTTTATCCTGCTGGTAAAGGTAATTTTAGGTAATTGGAATTTAAAATTTCTGTACTATTTTAGTATTATCTAACTAATTTTAGAGACAAAAGGATTAAATAAAGGTAATTTTAGATAAGTGGAATTTAAAATTTCTGTATTATTTTAGTATTATCTAACTAATTTTAGAGATATCATTCAAATTTAAATAAATAAATGAATAAAAAGTTAACGTCCACGAGACTAGCTGTAACCAGACTAGCTATAATTCAACTTAAAGAGTCCAGTCAATGTTTCACAATGTTTATCCTTTGGAGTTCTCACATAAATGAAATAATGTTAATATATATTATGAGGGATGAAATGTAACTTAATGTTGCAAAAGAAACTATGAGCGGTTCATAAAATGTGATAAATTACCATTTGCATATGAATGAAATAATAGAAGATGAAGAGAAATAACCTGGTTAGCATGGTTTGCCTTGACATTGGAAGTAAGCAACCATCTCTTACAGATTAGTCTCTGTTGACACAAAGGTTGTCTTCAGAGTCTGAGAGAAAAGTATAGTTACTTACACTCACTGTCCTGGAATAGCAACCTTCAGTACTTTGATAATTATACAACTCTTGGGTGCTTCCCAGCCCACTCTGAACTAAATTGTTTTTGACAACCATATAGCCCTCTGCATCTTGAGTATTATTCACAGAGCTGAAAAAGCTACCAGTGGGGACATCAATGGATACATATTTATTAAATGCATTTGTGAAATTTGCCATCTCCATATATGTACCATTTCCTTTGTCCACATTAGCAACATCCATATACAAGGGGAAAAAGGTATCAGTCTTAGAAGATAATATTATTCCTTTGGCAGTCTCCGCAATAACCTTCCTGTTGGTTGTTATTGCTTGATGCACAATCTGTACATCTGCATTTGCATTTCTTTTAAAAGTGATTAAATTATCAAACTTGAACTCTTGCAAAGTATGAGTAATGAGCATTCCATGAGAGGATTCTACCCAGCCAGAGGAAGAGATCTTCCTATTTGCAGATGTGTGAAAGGATCCCTCCAACCCTTTGAAGTTTGACACAGCAGACAACTCCAAAATGGGTTCCTTATGCTCAATCAATCGCCCTGTGATTGGACTGCTAGATTTCTCATCAAGCCACAGGTGCAAATTTCCATCTACAAACCAGACATCCAGAGCATTGGTCACGCCAAAACCGAATGTGTGTTCTTTTCCATCCAACAGTTTACCCAAAAAGGGTGTAACCTCAATATCATAGCTGGGCAGATCAAATGACCCAATACCAGTAACAGGGCGCCAGAACAGTGGATTCATCCCTCCTGTGTAAACGACAGGAAAAGGCCACACAGCACCTACAAGGATCCCATCGACGAAAACCATTACCTCTCTAAAAGGCCCATTACCAGGTGTGCTACTCAAATTGTTTGACTCAATATACTCATTGGGGGGATTGGAGTACCAGGACTCATCACTAGAATGGAAAGAAACAAAAATCTCCAAAACTGCCTTGTAAGCATTAGGTGGTATTTGCAACGACTTTGAATGCACATCAGACGAATTTATTTGAAACCAGGCTCCCCCAATCTGAGAACTAGGCAACGAAATAGGCAGAATGACATCTGCAAACCCTGGGTTATCAAACCCTTCTTTGTCATTACCCCCATAAAAATGAAATGTTATATTCACATGATAAACCCCAGTATAAATCGTATTAACTACGTTATTAAGTTGAATTTCAAGGGTTTGGGGCTTATGTAACAATGAAGAATACCTAGTAATATCCTTGAGAACAATCCATTCAATTCCTCTGGGAGTCGGCTCTGCTGTGCACGTTCGAAGGATCTCCACTCCACTCAACCACACGCCTGCAATTCGATCAAACTGCCTCCCCCTACACGTTGCCTTCCATTCCATCACCACTTTCCTCCAATTCTTCTGACATTTTGGGGGTGAGCTAAACTCTACTAACACTGGAGGCTCACCATATGTGAACCCAAAATCGCGCTGTAAGACTTGCACAGAGCAGGGCTTTTCCTTCGGAAGCTTAATGGGTTTTGTAACCTCGAAATATAGCAATGGATGGTCATGAGTTCCAGACTGACTTGCCTGGTATGTGCCTGCTTGAACTGCTGATGAAGTGGAGACCTCCTTATGTTTGCGAATGTCGACAATGGCAAGAGTTCGAGTCGCCACAAGTATCATCACCAGAGACCAACGTCTGTAACAAATGGAAACTAAACAGAGTCTACCGATGAATCCATATTCAGAAGAAAATGTCGCCATAGCTGCCCTTTCTATTTTTACAAATAAATTATGAATCCGGATTGAACATTCGAAATTCATTTCTAAGTTATAAGAGAAAATGTGAATTGTCGATCACGTGTCGTGGTTGAGATCTTGGTAGACAAAGTTTTCAGGATTTGGTTGAGATGTAACCTAGTGGTTGAGATTTTGATACGGAAGATTTTAAGTATAGAAGGGAACTTTTTATTATTTGATTTTAATTTATTTAGTATAACTTACCTCTCGATACTCACGCTCATGTGTTAAAATTTTCAAAACATTTTTTTTAAGATAAAAGAAAATTAATAATTTATTAATATTATGGGTTATCTAAGTTTTTATTATATGTTATGAATTTAAGCTTTTGTTTATATTTTATAGATCTAAGTTTTTAATTATTTTGTTAGAATATCATTGGGCAGTGCTATGGATTATCAATATCACATGCCCAAAAACCATAACTTATTTCACGATCAAAACATTTTATAAATATTTTATTTTAATTTAATTTTATGACATTTTTGCTCTAAGAGGTGCTCTACAACCCATATAGGCTGTATGTGTATGTGTTAGATGTAATGTAAGAAAGATTGTATGTCAACATTTGCAGGCTATATTATAACTAATAATAACAACAATAACTTAAAAAAACAATACAATCTTCCATGTTCTCTTTAGTCCTTCTGTTTGAGCCAAGTAATAAAAATAATAAAATTTAATATGTTATGTTTTAATTTTGTTTTTATCAATAAAATTAAGAAGTGTTTTTTTAAATAAAAGAAAATCATAATACCATGGGCCAATACAATGATTTATCAATGCCATGGGTCATCTAGGCTTTTGATTATATGTTATGGATCTAAGCTTTTAATTATTATGTTACAATACCATGGGCCAATACCATGGCTTATCAATACCAAATGCCCAAAAATAGTAACTTATTTCACAATCAAAATATTTTATAAATATTTTAATTTTATAATATTTTTTAATTAAATCTAAAAGCAAAAAGATTATAATTACTTTTGAGTATATCTAAACCCTAGATATCTCTATCCTCACGACTACTAAAAATATTCCCATAGATATTAAATCAAGGTTTTAATAAAATTAAATATTATAATACTTTTATATATACATATGTGAACTTTATATATATAAATAATATTATAAAGAACTAGGATAGATGCATCTTAACTAAGCATTCAAGCAAAGAAAGAAAGCAAAGTGACTAACAATGATAGAGAAAAGATAGTGCATGATCTTTTAAGTTTTTTATTATTCTATTTTTTTACATGATTGATCCAAAATATAGGTTTAATGTTTTACAAGCAAGTATTTTTTTTTTAATTTAGATACTTTCTTAAATACAGTACAATGGGATAGGATTTAAGAGACATGGAGAGAGTGAGATGGAGGGGGGGGGGAGAAGCAGAGGTGGGAGAGAGAGAAAGAGAGAGGAAGGGAGAGAGAGAGAGAGAGAGAGAGGAAGGAAGAGAGAGAGGAGGGGGGAGAGAAAGGGAGAGAGGGAGGGAGAGATAGATGGATTTGGAGGGGGAAAGAGAGGGGGGAGAACAAAGACATTGAGAGATAGAGGTGGAGAGAGGGGGAGTGAGAAGGAAGAGATGAACACGAAATGAGGGAGAGAGGAGACGAGGGAAGAGAGAGAAAAGGAGAGGATAGAGATAGGGAAAGAAGGGGAAGAGAGAGAGATAGGGAGACATAGATATGGAGGGGTGAAAGAGTTGAAAGCAATGAATGGTAGAGGTATGGGGAATGTACCCATCAACATTGAGTATTTAAACATGCTTGCATCATACTATTGCAAGCACTCATGGAACCACTATTGAATGGAATGCCCATACCAATGATACTTCTAGAATTTGGCATATTATAGGCTAATTGATCAATACTAACCATTTTTCCTTCATGAAGAAAGCAAAGGGATCCAAAGACCGAGAACACAATGGTGGTCATCACATAAAACCAACTATGCCCTAACAAAATATTATAGTCAGAGGGATATCAACTACTTCAATTGAAATAGTACTTCCACCTAACCCAACAAGAAAGGGGGCAATGATTGCATGGCACTCAAAAATATAGTGGTAAAACACTTTCAACATGGTGTTCGATTAGACAATCTCTAGAGAACCTAAAGCTCTCCAATATGACAAAAACATACTGCAAGTGGAGGCTCCTTCATTAACAACACAGTTAAAGATCATTGTCCCCTACGAAGATACTTGTATCTGGAGAGTTGTTAGGTGGAGGAGCCTAGGGTAACTTTGGTCAATGCCAAATGTAATTAAACATATATCTGTGAGATCAAATGCACCAATTGTAGTCAACAATGCTTTATGGTACATTGAATGGTTTTGAAAGACCTCAAGGGTAGACATAACACATGGTGCTTGAGTTATATCCTCAACAATAGTGTAATTGTGAGTATCTCGAACATTCAAGTTATGCATAAATCTTCATAAAACACACTTGGATGGGCAAAGAAGTTAAGAACTATCCGCAAAGGAACACCACACTGAGATGAAGATAGATCCCTATTAGTGGGGCCACTCTTAGAAATCTTTTAATTACAAGCTCTAATCTAACTATTGACTCCTTGGTTAGACATGTATATAATGGCATTCATGACAATCCCCCCTTGTGAGGGATTGGCCTATGTTTCCCCCTTATGGAGTTGGACGGTTTGTTGTTGCTACAAGGAAAATAATTTGTCAGTATGGTAGGTTGATGTTGGACTGCCTATTAGGATAAGTATCAATTAATATCTTCCATTTGAGGACATTAATAAGTAATATGGTCTCAATTGCAAATCATGCATGGAAACTTTAGTTTATTCTTCTATTTAATGCCTCTCACCTCAAAATTTTGATTAGGGGCAACCCCTTGCTTATGATTAGAATTCTTCTTTGTGCTTTTCTTTTTTCATCCAAGTTGTTAATCATTCTTCAAATTTGTGGAATACACAAAAGGAATGTTGAAGGTCTAAGTAGGGATTGTGGCATTTTGTGATACAAACACAGTTGAAGGTGCCTTAGAGAATATGGTCATTTGACCCATTTGACTTGTTAATTAACTAATAGAAGCATGGAAAGTGGAGCCAACCATGCTATTGGCATGTGGTTGTGAGGTAGGTTTGGATGAGTCCATTGATAGCCTAGGATCATGTAGGATTAAATCATATAACATGCCAAATTGAAAATAAAACAAATCTAAATATTGAGCATGCGGAGCCACCTAATCTTCAATTACAACCCCTGACATAGCCACATCCTTGGCAATTGGAGGTAATAGTGACTTCACTAGCCAATCCACTAGGACTTGATCCAAAATCTCAACTTTGATGAACCTAGGTTATTGTTTCCATTCATGGATATGATCAAAGATATGTGTGGAAATACTCTAATGTAAAGACATCAATAGCTATATTACAATCCCATATCATATTGAAAGTTGGAAATGTTAATTGACCAATAGAAGCATGGAAAGTGGATCCAATGATGCTATTGGCATGTGATCCTGAGGTATGTTTAGATGAGTCCATTGATAGCCTAGGATCATGTAGGATTATATCATATAACATGCAAAATTGAAAATTTAAAAATCTAAATATTGAGCATGTAGAGTCACATGCTCTTCAATTACAACCCCTGACATAGCCACATCCTTGGCAATTCAAGGTAATAGTGACTTCACAATCCAATCCACTAGGACTTGATCCAAAATCTCAACTCTAATGAACCTAGGTCGTTATTTCCATTCAAGGATATGATCAAAGATATGTGTGGAAATAATCTAACGTAAGGATATCAAAAGTTATATTACAATTTGTTGACGATGTTGGATCCGCCAACATTCAAGGGGATCTCCCCGGTAAGGAATCCCAACAAGACCTCAGGTCATTTGAAGGAGGAGTCCCAGCAGTGGGTGGTAGTGTAATGCCTTGACTGCGGTAGCGCATAGAGATAAGCATGATAACTTTGGGTTGAAGCAAGTGTGTGACCTTGCAACGAGTCAAGTGAGATGTATGAGGGTTCTAACACATAGAGGGGAAAATGAAGTGTGCCCCTTATAAGCCTATAATAGTACACAACCTGAAAGGAACACACGAGCAAAATGACATCACAAGCTAAAATGCGAAATAGTTCACAAATTAAAGTGGTGGTTAATCCAACAACACACATTCAACAATATTCATACAATTGCATACAAAGTAGTTCATAAACAAATGCATAAGTTAAACAACATACATTGCTAAAGCAACCAAAATAGTCCAACTACAATAACAACATATGCATGAAAGCGTGTTGGCTTTGTTATTACTATTATAAGAGAAAGTTTCATCCATACATACACCATTAACAGCCACTAGTCCCAATAGTGGAACATTACAGTCAGGAACACCTACTCCTCCAAAGAAGTATACTCACTCTACATTGTGGAGAAAATAAGGCTCGTCACAATACTCCCAAGCCTTTTCTAAGCCTAAGCCTAGCCAAAAACTTGGCTCCAAAAAGTTTTTTCTATGAGTTATGAGGTTCTATTTATAACAAAGTGTAGGGTGACCCTTGACATTCCCTTTTGTGACTCTTTAACTACCCTCATGACTCTTCAACTTCTTTACAAATAACTCATGACCTTTCACATTTCGCTAATAACACTTGGAATTTCACTTACAACATATTTACAAATAATATTACATTTTCCACATGTACCCATGTGAGACAAAATAGGCTAGAGACAGCCTAACAAGACAAAACACTATGACTCTGGAGTTTGGGGAAATACCAACTCGCAACCTCCACTTGATGCTTCTCGGTCACAAATTGATGCCAAGCTTATTACTATGCGATGATGTCCCCAAACTGCTTGACGGTGTCTTTCTGATAGCGAACTCTTGTCTCCATAGCTTCTAGGTATATGGTCTTGGAACCTGTGTCCAACTCATCCTGAAGCATATGCAGCATGGTGTTGACCATAACAGGACCACCAATGTACTTCTGCATGTTTTGTGCACTTAGCTCCAAGTCATCCTTGGTGGCCTCTCGCCTTAACTACTCCATGTACTTGTCGATCTCTAGCCAAACTTAGTTGTAGTTTTCAACTTCGATGAGGGAACCAATTGACAGGATCCTATGCGTTCTCACCATGTTAAAAATAGCAACAAGAAATTCCAATTTAATTTGTCCTTGAATTAAATTGTGAATTAAATCGAAATTCTATTCTCATAACAACTTGTAATAGTTGATTAAGTTAAATTGACTTAATTGACTTATCAAATTCGACTTGGAAGTCTATGTAGAGTCATGTAGAGTGATCCCTAAATTTTAGGGGCCCAGGTTGAGTTATTTTGAGTTGTAATTAGATAACTCAGTCTAACTCAGTTATAGATGGTTAAAGTAGTTCTAGTTGTTGGAGGAACTAGTAAGAGGTCTAGTAGTGGGGTAGTGCACTAGTGCATCCTCAGAGTCACACCAGTTAACTAAAGACTCACTCATAAATAATCCATGCATGTCAATTAAAAGGAAGACCCAGTTGAGATTAGAGTTCAGGAGCAATGTACTATCAGTTGTATAATTTTTCGAGTTGTACATACGGTGCATGCAATCAGTTGAGGGCCTATGGATGGATTGCGCAGTTATGGAGAGTGGATTTCCCAATTAAATACAGGCTAATTCACTCAGGAATTGCGCAAGGAAGTAGGGGCTTGACAGGCAGCAGAATTGGCTAAGTGTTGTCTTAAGCTAGCTTGTGAAGTAAACAGATAGATTGTACTAGTGCAGGAATTGTTCAAGTTGAACAAGCATTGTATTTTCTTCTCAGAACTTCTGGTTAATGCAATATAAATAGTCGGGGTTTTTAGCAGTTGCTTTCCCCAGAGAAATATTGTGTTATGCGCGATTGAAATCCTTGATTTTTTGCTTATTGTTTTTATCGATCAATTTTGGTTTCCATATGAAGAGTATAGTATATTCTTATCTTGTGTTTTAGCATATCACGTAAGTTTTTTAATCTACAAGTAAAAATCTACATGGTATCGGAGCTTAAGACAGTATAGAAGAGGAGAATTTGAGTTTGTTGTGCAAGTGAAATCAAATTTGCAGTTCATATTTCAGAATCAACAATATGGTTTTCTACAGTTTGAGACTTGAGTATGCCTTGGAGGGCAACTCGAATTACAGAGCTTGGAAGGATAGGATGGAGGCAGTGCTGGAGGATAATGGCCTTAAGGAATTCATAGAACATGGCATTTCTAAGCCTCCAACATCTGATGCTAAAGATCTGGTTGAATGGAGAAAGTGTGTGGAAAAAGCGAGAAGGATTATCCTGGAAGGAGTTCGAGATCACATTGTCCCGAGTCTCCACGATAAGGACACTCCATCTGCAATGTGGAAGCCATTGACAGACCTGTTTCAAAATAGCAGTGACCATAGGAAGTTAGCACTGAAGGACAAACTCAGAGAGATCAAGATAGAGAAGGGTGACTCAATTCCGAAGTACTTGACCAAGTTCATCCATTGTCGAGATGAGCTTGGAAGTATTGATATTACTGTTGCCGAAGACGATATGGTGAGTGTAGATCTTTTAGGACTTCCCGAGAGTTGGCATAGTTACCAGGACTCAGTTAATGGGAGGGAGAAGCTACCAGATTGGGAGCGGTTGTGGTCCAATTTGGTACAGGAAGAGATTTGGCAGAACACCAGAGACGAATCCTCATCAAAGACTGATGATGAGGAGAATTGTGCCTTAGAGGGTAAGGCAAAGAAAGGGAAGGGGAAGTCATCCCATTCCAAATCAAATTCTTGTCAAGGCGGCAAGAAGAAGGACATGTCGAAAGTCAAGTGCTTTCATTGTCACGAGCTAGGACATTTTTCCACAAAGTGTCTGCTCAAGAAGGTTGGTAAGAAGCCCTTAGGAGGAACAGAAGGTGAGGCTCTTGCCTCACAATTCAAACTGGACTTTACCCTCATCGTTTTTGTGGTGTCATCGATGATGGCTAGTGTATGGTACCTGGATAGTGGAGCTTCTTTCCACAAGACTGGTAACAAATAGCTCTTAAGTAACTTGAAGGAGAAGGATCTCCAGATGCATATCTAGATGGATGATGATGGGAGGTATAGTGCTACCTGGATTGGTACAATTACCTTTCAGAGGGATTTGATTTCTCCCTTCACTTTGCGAGATGTGATGTATGTTTCTGGTTTGAAGAAGAACTTGGTATTTGTTTCCATGTTGGAGGATAGAGGCTATGATGTGATCTTTAGTACGGGAAAGATGTTCCTTCCTCACATAGCCACAGGACAGGTGAAGAGGATAGGGGTTCGAGTGAAGAATCTCTACAAGTTGGAGGTAGAATATTGTGATGGTCTTGAGCATGAAAGCAGAGAAGGTGAAGAGTCGAGACATCGGTGAGTTGTGGCATAGGAGGTTGGGTCACTTGCACCATGGTTCTTTGAAGATCATGCAGCAAATTTCTACTGGTCTTCCCAGGGTACACTTGAGTAAGTAGACACATGCAAAGGGTGTACATTGGGAAAGTACACCAAGGCTTCCTTTCATCATAAAGACAGTCGAGCACAGGCGATCCTAGATTCAGTTCACTCAGATGTGTGTGGATCGTTCTCGACAGCATCGACGGCCAAGCACATGTATTATGGTATATTTGTTGATTATTTTTCTCGTAAGTGCTGGATCTTCTTCATGCATAAGAAAGATCAAAATTTTGAATTTTTTTTTGAATTTAAAGCACTAGTCGAGAAAGATACTAGTAAGAAGTCTCATCAGTGATAACGGTGGAGAGTATGTGTCGAATGAGTTCAAAAACATTTGTGCATCAGAAAGGCATTCAATGAGAGTTGATAGCACCTCATAACCCACAGCAAAATGGTGTGGCTGAGAGGAAGAACATGAGTAGTGTGGGAGCGGAACAGGCAATGTTGCATGATCAGGGCCTACCACTACACTTATGGCTTGAGGCATGCAACATAGTTATTTATTTGCAGAACAGAAACCCTCATCGAATTCTTGGGATGAGTACACCAAAAGAGGCTTTTTCAAGAAAGAAACCAGATGTGGGACACTTCGGGATTTTTGGTTCAGCAGTCTACTTCCATGTAACCAAAGATGCATGGAAGAAGCTTGAGCCAACAACAGATTTGGGGATATTTGTGGGGTAGACTGATACACCTCACAACTATCATGTGTACCTATTGACCAACAACGTGACAGTGGTTCACAGGGATGTAAAATTCGATGAAGAGAAGGCCATGAGATGTTCCCTTGAGAGGGAGCTACAACTGCATGTGCTTGAGAAGCTCTTAGCTCCTAAGGAGGATCATCAGGATGATGTGGAGTAGTCACATGCAGAGGAGGAGGAAGTGGAGACACCCACTCTTGTAGAGTCTTCCAGAGATGGGAGAAAGTGCATCAAAGAGGCTGATAGGTTATTTCATAATGCTAGAGAGAATGTGGGATCACCCACATCACAGCGTGAACAGAGGAGGTCACTGAAGAGGTACACTAGCTACATGGCTCTGATGATCGAATGTGTAGAGATTGGGCCATCCTCTTTTGAGGAAGCAGTGCAGAAACCAGTTTGGGTTGATGCCATGGTTGAGGAGTATGACTCCATTGTCAGGAACAGTGTTTGGGATGTGGTCCGAAGACCAACAGACAAGTCAGTGATGAGTTCCAGATGGCTTTACAAGGTAAAGTAAGCAGCGGATGGTAGAGTGGAGAAACACAAGGCTAGGTTTGTGGCCAAAGGTCTTTCTCAGGTGGAGGGGATTGATTACGATGAGAAATGTTATCCTATTGCAAGGTACTCATTAATCTGATCCATTTTGGCACTGTCAGTGCAGATGGGTTGGAAGATACATCAGATGGATGTAAACACAACATTCCCCAACAGAATGATTGAGGAAGAGGTGTATATTGAGCACCCTAAAGGTTTTGAGACCATCAACAAAGAGTCGCATGTGTGCCGACTCAAGTGAGCATTGTATGCGTTGAAACAAGCACCCCGTGCTTGGTACACAAGGATTGATAGTTATTTCACCGGGTTGGGATTCACCAAAATTGAAGCAGATGCAAACCTTTACCATAATGTGGTTGAAGGTAAATTGTTGATTATTATTTTATATGTCAGCGATTGGATTCTAACAGGTGATGATAAGTTGATCAAGTCTCGCAAAGAGGATCTTGCAAGAGAGTTCGAAATGAAGGACTTGGAGCTCATGCACTACTTTTGGGGTATGGAAGTATGGCAAGGTGATGAGGAACTCTTTGTCTCTCAGGGCAAGTATGCCAACGAGATACTCAAAAGGTTCCACATGGAGAGCAGTAAACCCATGGAGACTCCTCTAGAAGGTAACTGGTGAAAAGAGGATGCTACTTTCGGTGAAGTAGTGGAAGCTACTATTTACAGGCAACTTGTGGGTTCACTCATGTATTTAGTGAACACAAGACTGGACATGTGTAATGCAGTTAACCACCTTATTCAAGCAATGGTTAAGTCGACCAAATTGTATTGGAAGGCAACAAAACATGTGTTGAGATACCTCAGAGGCACTACTCAGTATGGTTTATGGTACAAACAAACAGAGGGAGTGAAGCTTCAAGGCTTCACCAATGCAAATTAGGTAGGGAGTCCATCCAAATGGAAGAGAACATCAGGAGGGATCTTTAATATTGGATCAGCAGTTATTTCTTGGTATAGCATGAAACAGAGATCAGTTGCACTCAGTTCAACAGAAGCAAAGTACATGGTTGCTAGTCAAACAGCTCGTGAGGTTATCTGATGAGGAAGATTCTGGTTGGTTTGTTTGGTAAGCAAACGGATCTAACTATGATTTACTGTGACAATCGGAGTTGTATCAAACTCTCTGAAATCCATTTTTCATGATCAACCCAAGCATATTGATATCCAGTACCATCATCCTCGAGATCGTGCGCAGAGGAGAATTATGTTGTTGGAGTACATTCCCATAGAGGAGCAGGAAGCAAATATTTTGACAAAGGCTTTGTCAAGATTCAAATTCGAGTTTCACAACGACAAGATCGAGGTAGCAGATAGTCCCTTTCTTCTTGAGAGGGAGTGTTAAAAATAGCAACAAGAAATTCCAATTTAATTTGTCCTTGAATTAAATTATGAATTAAATTGAAATTATATTCTCATAGCAACTTGTAATAGTTGGAAGTCTATCTAGATTCATGTAGAGTGTTCCCTAAATTTTAAGGGCCTAGGTTGAGTTCTTTTGAGTTGTAATTAGATAACTAGTCTAACTAAGTTATAGTTAATTAACCTAGTTCTAACCAATGGAGGAACTAGTAGGAGGTCTAGTAGTGGGGTAGTGCACCAGTGCATCCTCAGTGCCACACCAATTAACTAAAGATTCAATCATAAATAACTCATGCATGTCAGTTCAGAGGAAGACCCAATTGAGATTAGAGTTCAGGATAGTGTACTATTAGTTGTAAAATTTTCTAAGTTGTACATATGGTGCATGCAATCAGTTGAGGGCATATGGATGTATTGCGTAGTTATGGAGAATGGGTTTCCCAATTAAATACTGTCTAATTTTCTTAGGAATTTCACAAGGAAGTAGGGGCTTGACAGGGAGTAGAATTGGCTAAGTGTTGGCTTGAGTTGGCTTGTGAGGGAGAGAGATAGATTGTACTAGTGCAGGAATTGTTCGGGTTGAACAAGCATTGTATTTCCCTCTCAGATATTCTAGTTAATGCAATATAGATAGTCAGGGTTTTTAGCAGTTGCTTTCCCTAGAGAAATATTGTGTTATGTGCGATTAAAATTCTTCATTTTCTGCTTATTTTTTTTATTGATCAATTTTGGTTTCCGTTGAAGAGTAGAGTAGATTATTGCCTTTTGTTTTAGCATATCACATAATCTGTTGAATCTACAAGTAAAAATCTACACACCATGACATCCAAACCCTTGTACAAACATGCATATAGGATTTTATGCTGGTGACAAACGGGGCGAGTTGCTCATAGTTCTATATCAAAATTTTGACCTTTGCTTTGTCTAGCTCTGGCTGTGGCTTCATCATCTTCGTCAAGTGAAGTGAGGCCCCTTTGTACCGCATTGTCCACTTTTTCACATGGGTGATGTCATCATGTATGCTGTTGAGAGCTCGAACAAACTCTTTTCTCTATTGGTGTGGCCATGCACACGAACAACTTGTTTATGCACGGTGGAAAATCCGTCATAAAGCTTCTGCATGGTATTCTCAAGTGTTGCTACTTCAGCAAGTATGTCTTTCCTCATTTCTACCATCGTGGAAATTGTGCTCTGCTCTTTGTATTGTTATGCCTCTTGCCTCACCGCCTGCAGGTTCTTTGCCATTTGTTCATTTTCAGCTAACGGGGGCTTAACATTTGAGACCGTGGCTCCCGCATAAGCCAAGGTGGCATCGGCAAGGGAAATTGGATGCTTTCTGACATATGGCACTATCACCCTCCTTCATGAAGGCAGGTGATGCGTGATCATCTGTAAAGTGCTTCCTCCGCGCTTGTACAATCTTCTTCTACAACTGGTCAAATGATAGATTGTACACATCCATCACTGGATCATCATCAAGGAGAAAAACCTCTCCTTGCTCGCACGAGACTGGTTCTGACACTGGAGGTGGTGGAGACTGAGAGGTGACCTCGGGTACTCTCAGCATGAGGTAAGTGTCTTCATTCTGTGGCCCCTACCCCAAATCCATGTCTATTAATTCAATCAATTTCTCAATCTGCTGAGCAATCTCTCGATGCTACATTTGTTCACCTTCTTCTTCAGTTGTCGGTTGTTCTGGATCCTCAACCTGTATGGGCATTGTTTTCTCTGTCATCGCGCCTTGCCTTTCTTCTTCCTCCTCTTTTTTCTTCTCTTCCCTTTCTCTCCTTCTCATCTCTTAATCTTCCTTCAACTTCTTCTATGTTTCCTACAACTATAGTCCTACTTCTTGTAGCCTTTTCTTTTATCTCTTCCTTCGTTATGCTCTATTTAGTCGTTGATCCCTCTTTGCCTCTGCTGCCAAAGCTACTTTCTCCAAGATAGGATCTGCTCCCATCTTGTAGCTTTTCTTTGTCTCTGGGTTCTCAGAAATCTTCCTCTTACCCTTGTCCTGCACTGGCTTAGTGCTTATTGCATCTGTTTATGTTGTTGCATGCAGAGCATCCTTCCAAGTTGTGGCTATACTAATGGCTCGTGGAGCTTGGAGTCATTGTAACAGTATCTCCAAGGGTCCTCCTCGTGCCAGTGAAATGTCTCATGGATCCATGGATATTATACCTTCGGACAGTGGTTCTTGCAAATGTCATGGGGATCATATGGATTAAAGTCCTTGGTGTCGAACTTGAACTTCAATATCTCCTTAGCTTCCGCATTTGCATCTTTCAAGCTCTTAATCTAGTACAACCTAGTATGCAAAGGAAGAGCGAGCCATGGTGCCTTCTTCTTCATGTGCAGTCATGTTGATAACCCTGTGGAGAGGTGATATGAGACCTCTTGCGTGACCAAATTCTCCATGGCATACCTTGGTAGAACATGCGGAGGCTTCTCTCTGCCAAACACTTTGATGAAGGTGCCACCGTGTGAGGCATACGAATTTGCAATGTTGAGTATCGCCTCCATTGCTTCTTGGGACATGCAAGGTGGATCATGCTCAAAGATTAGCTTGTACAATGATATGATGAAATGGTCAGTCAACCTCGCCATAAATCCTCAGTAGTTGTAGTCGAAAAGCAACTTGCAATAAATGTTGACGGAAGTCTCTTTCGGTATCCATGTCCATCTCATGCCAAGAAAATGTTGTTGGGCAAAGATTTCATCTAGTAAGTATGCGAACATGTAGAATCTTGCTTGCTCATCCTTGGGTGGATTCTGGGCGTTAGTCACATGGACTTTCAACTGAAGAGCAAACAAGTCCGACCAGTTGAATGGTTTTTCATCACTCGCTAACTGGTCCAACACAACTACCCAACCTTCAAGAAAGGTCTTTGTCTCACTTGACCGTATAATCGACATGCAAAGATTATCAAGAACCGGTAGGCCTTCCTGAGAGACTTCGTCTTGTAAACATGATTGGGTGTCTACCTAGACTTTGACATCTCTTTCACATAGTGCTTGACAATATCTCTAGTGTTCACAAAGCTATGGGTGGCATAGAAGAGAGTATCCATGCGGTTCACCGTTTGACGTAAATTATACATCTGTTGATAGTTCTCCGCCCTGAAGGTGGCAAGCTTTATCCCACTGGCATTTCTCAATTTCATAGTCACTAGATCTATGTGTGAGACAATCCAACGAATGATGTTCGCACATGGGAAGGCGGGGTACCTGCATGCAACCTTGTATAAGCCTGACCGATGAATATTGATATAAAACTTCCAATCCTCTAAGTCTTCCTCGAATTCCTCTACAAAAGTATCCTTGATTTGTTGCGATGTCAACTTCATGCCCTTATCAATGAACAACTGAGTGTCTGCATAAACTGGAAAGTTAACTAACACCTGATCAATTGCTTCTCGGGTATCCTTTGATGCAACTCTCTTGGAGGCCATGTTAACTATAATTTCTTGAGAGATGTTCAACAACCTTTATACCTAGAGACAGAGAGGACACTCATGGCATGCAAATGTTAGCTTAAAACCAAAAGTAACTTCAAGACTAGACCAAGAAAAAAATGGGTTAATGCTAGGAGGGATTGCGTAATCCTGGTTCACAGAGGTGACTGACTGTCTATTGGAACTGTACATTGCACAGTCTCAGTAGTCAGTGGGGAGGTCTTGCTGACTGGAACTTCGCAATGCGCAGTTCAGTCTGTGCACAGGCCAGGAGAGATATGCATTATGCAATCTCAGTGGCCAAGGCTTGGGGATGGCTCCTGGAACTGCACATTGCGTAGTTGGAGCCAAGCCTAGCTAGCCTTTGTTCAATTCGATAAGCCAAGGCCTAGGTAGCCTCTGCACAATTCCAGAAGCCAAGGCCAAGGCCTTGAGCTCCCAGAATGTGCAGTGCATGCTGGTGAAACGAGATCCAGGCAAGGGAAGCCAAGATCTACCCAAGGGGAGTATGCAATCGAGTAAATCTAAAGGATGGTGTGATGCTGAGTGCAAATATGACTGAGTGATGATGCATGCAAGTGAAACAAGTGCAGGAATCAATCAAACTGAAGGAAAACAAAGCTATGGGTGGCATAGAAGAGAGTATCCACGCGGTTCACCATTTGATGTAAATTATACATCTGTTGATAGTTCTCCGCCCTGAAGGTGGCAAGCTTTATCCCGCTGGCATTGCTCAATGTCATAGTCACTAGATCTATTTGTGAGACAATCCAACGAATGATGTTCGCACATGGGAAGGCAGGGTACCTACATGCAACCTTTTATAAGCCTGACCGATATAAAATTTCCAATCCTCTAAGTCTTCCTATAATTCCTCTACAAAAGTATCCTTGATTTGTTGCGATGTCAACTTCATGCCCTTCTCAATGAACAACTGAGTGTCTGCATAAACCGGAAATTTAACTAACACCTGCTCAATTGCTTCCTGGGAATCCTTTGATGCAGCTCTCTTGGAGGCCATGTTAACTATAATTTCTTGAGAGATGCTCAAGAACCTTTATACCTAGAGACACAGAGGACACTCCTGGCATGCAAATGTTAGCTTAAAACCAAAAGCAACTTCAAGACCAAACCAAGAAAAAATGGGGTAATGCTAGAAGGGATTGCGTAATCTTGGTTCACAGAGGTGATTGATTGTCTATTGGAACTACACATTGCACAGTCTCAGTAGTCAGTAGGGAGGTCTTGCTCACTGTAACTTTGCAATGCCTAGTTCAGTCTGGGCACAGGCCAAGAGAGACTGTGCATTGCGCAATATTAGTGGCCAAGGCTTGGGGATGGCTCTTGGAACTGCACATTGCGTAGTTGGAGCCAGGCCTAGCTAGCCTTTGTGCAATTCGATAAGCCAAAGCTTAAGCAGCCTCGCCACAATTCCAGAAGCCAAGGCAAAGGCCTTGAGCTCCCAGAATGTGCAGTGCACGCTGGTGAAAATGCGATCCGGGCAAGGGAAGCCAAGATCTGCCCAAGGGGAGTATGAAATCGAGTAGATCTGAAGGATGTTGTGATGTTGAGTGCACATATGACTGAGTGATGATGCATGCAAGTGAAACAAGTGCAGGAATAAATCAAACTGAAGGAAAACGAAGCATGTGGAGAGAGTCACCACAACAACAACCATTAGTGAAAAAACTGAGTAATTCATGCGACACTTGGGAAAGGGAATACAAAAATTAAAACAACACTTCTACAAGATAAAAAAAAGTTAAAACACCAGCTTTCGTTCAACAAAACGAGTGAAACAACACTCTCACAAGCTAAGAAAACAAAAGAAATCGAAAAAACAACAAGACTTACGTGGAAAAGCGACGACGATTGCACCGAAGGTTCCTTCATCTCCTCGGGAATGCCAGAGCTCCAAGATCAAATGTGAAAATGAACTCTGGCAGTGTCGATTAAATAGATTTGGTCAATTTGGGGTTTATGACGTGAAGGCAAAAAATCAAGGAAAAAGTGACACTTGGCAGTAGTTTCAAAACAACTCAAGTGCCTTCTTCAGGTTGCTAAAAATAGATCCATATTTTCTAGGGATTCTCTTTCACTTTTTGTTTTTTCTTTTTCTGGAAAAGTTTCCATGCATTTCCCAAAGAGATTACACAATAATAGGAAGTAATTTTCTGAGCAAGAAGCTTCTGCGTAGTTTATGGGTTGAGTGGCTCTAGGTTGCCTCTCATGCTCTACCCAGTTTCCCAGCTGAAGGTTGGCTATCGACTAGCTTTGCGCAATTTTAGAGCTGAAGGCTCACTGTCATCTTGGACTCTGCAATTCCCAAGAGCAATGTTAGTTGCCCTCCAAGATTGCGTAATTCACCAAGGCAAGCCCGGAATTGGGTGAAACCAAGTGAAGGCATCGACTTGTGGGTTAGACAATAAACCAAGTAAGAAAACACAAGCCATGATACAAAGGATGAGGCTCAATCAAAGCACAATTACCTGGGTTAGTGTGAGATCAGCTGCTAATATTTAGGAGGGAGGCTCTAAAACAAAGTGTAGGCAATATTTTGGAGGGTGGTTGTAGCCGCTACAACATTGGTGACACACTAGTAGAACTCCAACTCTCTGTATGGACCTCGTCTCATGTAAAGCGAGTCTAACTCTTTCGAAAGTATTGTTTGATTCTTCGATTGTCATGCCTTCTTCACTAGCTTGAGTTAGAGTTGTAGTCCCTACCATTCTCTTTATCGGCAGCACACATACCAAGCCAAGTAAACTGATTTGTTTCAAGTGGGGATGAGGGGTATATAAATGCACAATTAATACAAACTATGAAGATTTTAGTTTCATCTCTGGTGTTACTCTGCTGCCAGCAAACCTAGACAGTACTTCGACAGAGTCACTTCAGGAACACAAGTTTTTCTCCGCTACCAGTGATCCTGGACAGTACCCTAACGGAGTTACTTTGTTCACCTCTCTACGCAAGAATTCTTTCTCTTCTTTCGCCTTTATTTTATTATTATTATTATTATTTCATTTTTCAAAGAATTATGCATAGGCACTTATTTATTTCATGAGGCAAAAGAGGGATCCCAACTTATTAAGAGAAAAAGAGGTTGTCCCTTCAGAGAAGGATGCTTATATATATCTCTTAAATACTTGTTAAGGTTTTCCCCCTCTCCTTACTCTACTTGACTGGGTTGACAAGGGTTAACCAAAAATAGAACACTGATTAGAGTAGGTGGTACTAGTTAAGAGTGCAAGCGTCACAATTTAGCCGTGATTCTCTCTAAAGGAACGTATTTCCCATCAGGGTATTATCGACTAGAATAAATGATAGATTCTCATAAAGAGAGGGAATAGACAGATAACCAAGTGTTGATAGTTGTACAAGTTCCTCTTGTATTTCACCTTTCTTGTCTAAGAATTCAAACACAATTTCATGCGGAAACTAACCTTTGGGTGCAAAAGAAAAAAAACAAAGGAAAGAAGCAAGACAAAAGTAAAACAAAGAAAACAAAACAAGAAAGAAAACACTACTCCTACCCCTAAGCTAAGAAGAGCATGGGCCAACTCACGTGAAGTGAAATTTCCAATGTAGCCACCAGTGCATTGGTTGACCCATGTAGGCGGCCACATGTGTTAGGGTCCAACCCTAACCCCCTTATTTATGTAATAGGATCGAGGTATAGTTTTAGTTAAGTAAAGAGTCAATAAAGCCCATATTAATAATTGTAAGTGGTTGATCTGCATTTAAAGAAGGGACCACAGTTAGTTGCAAATGAGCCATGGTATTAGATAAATGGTATTAATCAGAACCATGGTATTGACCCATGGTATTGCATGTATGAATCCTATATAAAGGATAGAGACTCCCCTCGAGGGGAATTGTGTCTTATTTTGTAATTGAGCCCAACTCTATTTGAGGTTGCCCCCTCGAAGAGGCAAGTGAACATTGCTTTCCTTTCTGAATAATAAAATACTTGTTGTAATTTCTTATTGTTCTGCGTTCTAGGTATATTTCTTCGCATATTTGGTATTCTAGTATCTTCTTGCAGGTCAAGAGCATAATAAGGGGTATCACAGCACTTTCCAGGGCTAGTAGGATCTCCATATTTAGCAAAAAAAAAAAAAAATTGGCTAGAGACGTGTTCCAGCGTCTTCAAACCACAGGATCCGTCGTTGAGCGCATAAACCTGCGGATTTGGGGAGGCATGCACGCAGGAAAGACAAGAGGTGGTCACCCTTGGTGGACTCCCTTGTAACCCCTGTGGGTACCCCTTCGAGTAGTAGCACATTAGATAGAACCGCACACGGACTGTATTCCAAATACCCTCTGGGTATATCGAAAGCCCCCTAGGCTCTCTTGAAACCTCGCCATAGATAAACCGTCGGCCATCTTGCTGCTACAGTACACCCAGAACAACACTCAGGGAGATTACTCGCACTTACGATAGGGTAGTCAGGTTGTACGGCTAAGGGTATGCTTGATCCTCCTTGGTTAGTGCCCTGAAAGATTGGGCCGAGTACTACTGTCAAACCCTTATGTATATTGCGATCTGTAGCACTTGACACTCCTTGAGACCATAGTTCCCGGGTCTCTCTTTAGATCACGCATCATCTTTGCCAGATCAGATATAGCAGGTGGGGTTCTGTCGCAGCCACAACAATCAGTTCCGCCATTCAGATCTATTATATCCGCCAATTAGATTTATCAGATCCGCCATTTAGATCTAGCAACCGGGGTTCGATCACTACCACATTCCTACTCATACTTTGCAGTTGAGGGAGCCAACAGATCAGACTATTTGTGTGGGCCCCTATACCTGGGCACGATTCTCGCAGGACATTGGGCAGAATTGACTTTTCTGGGATTCGGCTACTGTAGTATTCCTAAGCGAGGAGTAAAACTCCTTTCGGAGTAATAAAAAAAAAAAAAAAAAAAACAAAAAACCAGAGACCCTTCCAAGACGCTTATAGGAGACTTAGCCCATAAGAATCGGGTCGACGAGCCGAGCAAGGTGGTACCATTCACTTGTTAGTGTCAAAAATTACGAGCGGTTCCAAATTTTAAAGTGCACCGGATCGGTGCATGGTACAAACTAGAGCTCAAGCTATGGCCAATGAGAAGATCGACACCCTTGAAACAAAGTTGGACGCAGTATTGTCGTTTCTCAAGACCTTCGCTGACACACTAGCAAAGGGAAAGTCGGAGGAACACTCGGAGGCATATGCTTTCAATGAAAACATTGAGGTCGAGTCTAGCCATTCTCTTCACCTCTTTGGCAACCACCAACAGTCCCAGACGCGACCACTCAAGCTAGACATGTATAAATTTGATGGCTCTCATCCGGCCACATGGCTAGCACAAATGGAGCAATATCTCACACTGAATCACATCAGAGATGATGCGACTCAGCTTAGTGTGGGTATCATGTATTTGGACAATGAAAGATGGCAATGGTGGCAGTGGCATCAACATTGCTATGGAAGGCCCGTGACTTGGCAGACATTCGCAAAATCTCTTACAGATTGCTTTGACCATGAATCTAAATTTTTAGGTCGTCTCACTAAGCTCTGACAGAAAGGAACAGTGAACGAATATATTACAGCCTTTGAAGCCTTAGCCTTCCACACAGGAGGTCTACACGATCAGTTCTACTTGGAATGTTTTCTCAGTGGTCTCAAAGAAGCCATACAAGCCCACGTCCGACTACAACACCCAACCTCATGGCTGGATGCTTGCAAGATAGTTTGTGAAGTGGAACGTGCGTTAGCGGCCCAATCCAATTGCCCAAATTTCATAGCCAAGGGTCGCCCCACCCAGGCTCAAAGCATTACCCAAACACTCAAGGTTCAAAAGGTGTCCCCAACGGAAATGGCGGAAAGAAGAAAGCAAGGATTGTGTTACTACTGTGATGAGAACTACTCCCCCGGGCATAAATGCAAGGAGCCCAAATTCTTTCAAATTAATGCTACTGATCACATTTCATCGGATGAAGCCCCACCACTTGAGGATCCAGAGGAGGAAGATGAGGACAACCAGTTGGAAAATGTACCTGAAGAACCAGTTATCTCACTTCATGCTTTGGCAGGGATTTCTTCTCCCCAAACTCTCAAAATCAAAGGTTTTATTAAGCATCTCCCAGTAGTAATCTTGATTGATAGTGGCAGTACGCATAACTTTATCCATCAAAGAGTCGCGGAAGCAGTGCATTGTTTTGTCAGAGCAGTCTCTAACTTCCAGGTCCAAATTGCTGATGGGGGGACAATGAAATGCGAAGGCCGTTGTGAAAATGTCAAACTTCAAATGGGGAATTATCAGTTAAAAAACCCACATGTTTTCCATACACATGGGAGGGTGTGACATTGTCTTGGGTGTTGAATGGCTCCGCACACTCGGCCCAATCACAATGGATTTCCAGGAGTTATGTATGAGCTTTAAGCAAAACAACCACACACATACCCTCCGCGGACTCCAAGCGGGTGATCCCTCTATCATTAGCTCACATAGGATGGAAAAAATGTTAAAAAAGGGCCACCATGGAGTTATAGCCCAATTTAATGCCATCCAAGCCTTCGAACCCACTTCTCTTCATATTCATCCTGAGATGCAACAAATCTTAAACAACCATCTGCCAATCTTTGACAAGCCTCATGAGCTTCCACCCTCGAGAGGGGAACATGATCATAGCGTTACTTTGGTCCCAAGGCCCAACCACCAAATGTGTGCCCATATAGATATTCGTTCCCCCAAAAGAATGTAATTGAAAAAATCATCAAGGAACTCTTGGAAGCAGGGATCATTCGTCCTATAATTAGTCATTATTCATCACCTGTGGTCATGGTGCTCAAGAAAGATGGGGAATGGCATATGTGTCTAGACTTTAGGGCCCTCAACAAGTTGATGGTCAAAGATAAATTTCCCATCTCGGTTGTCGATGATTCGCTGGATGAACTAAATGGGGCTCAATTCTTTACTAAGCTCGACCTTCACTCGGGCTATCACCAAATTCACATGAAAGAAGTAGACATTCCAAAGACTACTTTTTGAACTCATGAAGGCCATTATGAGTTCTTGGTCATGCCATTTGGTCTTTGTAATGCCCCATCCACTTTTCAGAGCCTCATGAACCACCTGCTCAAACCATATCTCAAAAAAATTGTCCTTGTTTTCTTTGATGCATCCTCATCTACAGCTGCACCTAGGCCACAGATCTGCAGCATGTAGATCTGCTCTTGCAATTGCTCCGAAAGCATAAATTATTTGTCAAGATGTCTAAGTGCTCTTTTGGCATGGAAGAATTTGAGTATTTGGGCCACATTGTGGGCCGTGAAGGTGTTATGGTCGACCCAAAAAGATCCAGGCAATGCAGGATTGGCCTCAACCAAAGACCTTGAAGAGCTTGAGAGGATTTTGGATCTCACGGGCTACTATCGCAAATTTGTCTGCAATTATGGTCGCATTGTTAGACCCCTCACTCACCTCCTCAAGAAAAACTCATTTCTCTGGAATGATGAAGCGCAACAAGCATTTATAGCTCTCAAACATGCCATGTGTTCCATTCCCGTATTAACACTACCCGACTTGACCAAATCTTTTGTGATTGAATGTGATGCTTCAGGTACAGGTATTGGGGTAGTCTTAATCCAGGAAGGTCAACCCTTGGCCTTCACTAGCCAACAACTAAGTGGGACAAATCTGGGACAATCTACCTATGAGAAGGAGATGACGGCCATCTTACATGCAGTAGATACCTGGCGACCATACTTATTGGGGTGGCGTTTCCAAATCCGCATAGCCCATCAAAGCCTTAAATATTTTTTGGAGCAAGGCCTATCCTTGCCACAACAAAATAAATGGCTCACCAAAATGATGGGATATGATTATGAGATAATTTACAAGAAAGGGCGCGAAAATGTCGTAGCAGATGCATTATCACGGCAATTTGAGGAGGAAAGCACCCTGCTCGCAATCTCCTTTCCCATTCTAGAATGGTTTGAAGAGACTCGCAAGGAATGGTTTTCACATCCTTTGCTCTCCCAACTCATTAATAAATTGCAAGTGGATCCAAATTCCACAGCGGGCTACTCTTGGCAGGATGAGATTCTTCGCTACAAGGAAAGAGTCATGGTATCAGCAACATCCACTCTCAAAAGTCACATTTTGGCGAAGTTACACTCATCTCCCACTGTAGGCCATTCAGGCTTTCAAAAGACTTATGCTCACACTCGACGTTCATTCTTTTGGACAGGAATGAAAAAGGACATTCTTACTTTTGCAGCTGAGTGCGACGTCTGTCAGCACCACAAAGGAGAAATAGTCAAATCCCCAAGCACATTACAGCCATTGCCCATCTCAGCCTCAATCTGGACAGAAAGTTTCTATGGACTTCATTACGGGTCTTCCGAAGTCAGGCAACAAGTCATTCATTATGGTGGTTTTTGATAGACTTTTTAAGTATGCTCATTTTTGCGCCCTACCCCACCCTTTTACACCGACTTTGGTAGCTCAATCTTTCATGGACCAGATCTTCAAATTGCATAGCATGCCCACTTCCATTGTGTCTGATTGTGACCCGATCTTCACCAGTGACTTTTGGCAGGAACTCTTCAGGGTACAAGGTACCCAACTACAACTCAGTACTTCATATCATCCCTAAACTGATCGTGAAACTGAAGTAGTCAACAAATGTCTAGAGACCTACCTTAGGTGTTTCACTTCAAAAAAGAAACATCTATGGGTACAGTGGTTACCTCTAGCCGAATGGTGGTATAACACCAACTATCATGCCACCACCAAAATGACTCCATATGAAGCAGTTTATGGTCAACTCCCTCCTTCACCTGCTTCTTATATCAAGGGATGCTCGAAGGTACAAGTAATGGATCAACTCCTATAGAACCGCACAACCATGCTGGCCCACCTCAGAGAGAATCTCCATCAAGCTCAAAACCGCATGAAGCAACAGGCGGAACAACATCGTTCAAAACGCCAATTTCAAGGCTACAACTATATAAGAAAACATCACTCAAAGACAAGGGTTGTCAGAAATTATCTCCAAAATTCTACGGACCGTATCAAGTACTTCAACACATTGGAGAAGTAGCCTGCAACCAATTTTGAGGCTGCAACCATATAAGCAAACATCACTCAAAGACAAGGGTTGTCAGAAATTATCTCCAAAATTCTACGGACCGTATCAAATAGTTCAATGCATTGGAGAAGTAGCCTTCAAGCTAGCTTTTCCACCCACTACAAAAATCCATCCAGTCTTCCATGTCTCATGCCTCAAGAAAGTGATTGGGAACCATTGCCGAATTCAAACCAGTGTACCTGAATTGGATGAAGAAGGTTCAATCTGGCTCCAACCTGAATAGGTTCTTGACACACGAGAACGGCACCTGCGCGGCCGCGAGATCAAGTCCTCATCAAGTGGAAAGACACCTCTTCGGAAGATGCGACTTGGGAACCAGCCACTGTCATTCAGCAGTTTCTGCAGCTTAAGCCTTGAGGACAAGGCTATTCTTATGGGGGAGGGCATGTTAGGGTCCAACCCTAACCCCCTTATTTATGTAATAGGATCGAGTCATAGTTTTAATTAAGTAAAGAGTCAATAAAGCCCATATTAATAATTGTAAGTGGTTGCCCGCATTTAAAGAAGGGACCACAGTTAGTTGCAAATGGGCCATGGTATTAGATAGATTGTATTAATAAGAACCGTGGTATTGACCTATGGTATTGCATGTATGAATCCTATATAAAGGATAGAGACTCCCCTCGAGGGGCATCATGTCTTATTTTGTAATTGAGCCCAGCTCTATTGGAGGTTGCCCCCTCGAAGAGGCAAGTGAACATTGCTTTCCTTTCTGAATAATAAAATACTTGCTATTATTACTTATTGTTTTGCATTCTGGGTATATTCCTTCGCATATTTGGTATTCTGGTATCTTCTTGTAGGTCAAGAGCATAATAACATGATTGATGAGAAAGACATTCAAGCAAACCAAGAGGGAAGAAAGATAAAACAATGCAAACCAAATTGTTTGAAGCTTGAATGCATCCACATAAAAGAAAATATTGAATATGAAAGGCACTCTGCAAATGTATAATGGTGTCATATCACATTGCATGTGGGAGACAAGCATGTACACACCTTCAAACTTGACAAACGAGCAAACATGAAGAAAGAATAAAACTTTCGTTTCATAACAGTGCTTGCTACATATGACTCCTCCAATGCATGAGCAATAGGATCGTGTGATTCGGGTGGAGGATGCGAAAACTGTGAAATGGATTGATTTTCAATGTGAACAAGGGAGTGTTGAGGAGTCGGGGGAGATTGAACAGATTTCTGATCGGAAGTGGAACTAGCCTCAAGGCTACAAGAACCTGACATAACCATCAGCTCAGGTTGAATTGCATCGACAGCTTGAGGGGTTTCCACTTCATCAGAAGATGAATCATCAAAGACTAATGGCTTAGAAAGATCAACAGTAGCTAAATCCGAATTGTGATCAAATGAATGAGTGAAAAGATCACGATAGCCCCGACCAAAAAATTCAAGATGGGCAACAACATCCACATGATCTGACGAATCATGAAGAGGGGGCAATGAAAAACAATAATTTTCACCCTCTAAGTTTCCTAAAATATAAGATGAGAGATTGTGTGGATCCGGGAAGATAGATTTGTCCTCTCTGCAATCAAATGAAACACTGACATCCCACGTGTTTTGTGAATGATCGGAAGTGGAAACATATGGGGATGAATTTTCACAAGATGGGACAGAGATGGCAATTGTGTGGAAGATGTCTGAAAGAAGCGGATGAGGTGCGGAAATGAGGTCATCCTTCACCGCATATTTTTGTTCAGACTCCCACAAATACTCATAAAAAATGATAGCGTAGGTTGGTTTCTCAACACCAACTGCATCCAAAACTTGATCCTTGTCAACATCACATGTGGAATCCGGAATGGATGAACACATCACACCAAAATCCATAGGATCAAAGGAACCAGTGGACGGAGGCTGAGCAGATGAAATCGCGTGAAAACCATCAGGTTTGCAGTCCAAATCTGCACAGAAATCTTGAGTAGGTGGGGTAGGAGGAGATGGTGATAGATCAACAAGTGGATTCACAACTTCTCCCATCTCGACCTGTAGAGCTAGAGTCACTTGGGGACTTGGGACATTAATTTTAGCCATCTCAGATTTAGAAGCTCTAACACCGAGGTATGTTGGGAGAGAGTCAAAAGTTTCTAACTTGCGTCGATTCTCAGAGATGTGAACAAGATGTTGAAATCCTCCCTCCAAAAATTTCCAGTCAACTTCATCTTTAGGAAATTCATAACAACAGTGAAGGAAACAATCATGAAATTTCTCAAGTGATTCGTCAGGTGCTTTTCATAATTTTAAAATTTTTCGATGAAGTGATTTACAGTCATAGAAAATGAAAGCACGAAATAATTCTTTAAGCATATGATCATAAGAGTGTATAGAGGTTGCGGGCAATGATTGACACCATTGATTGATGTGCCCTTCGAACATGAAGCGAACAACCCACAGGCAATGTCATCCGAGGGGACATCATGCCTGTCACAAAATCCACCAAAGGCAATTGCGTGCCTAAACAGGGGTGTTCCATTATCGCCATTGAATTTGTATTTGGACAAGTCATCTATAACATCCACCGACACATCGAAATCAACAGCATGAGAAAAACATGTCAGGGTTTTTATTAGGACATAAGTCATGAATGATGTGCAGAAATTCAAAACAGACTTCAAGGGCTAAACTTTTCATTTGGGCCTCCTTCTAGCGCCAAAAATGTTGATGGTACTGGACCCACCAACATTTAAGGGGATCTCCCCGTAAGAAATCCCAACTAGATCTCACCATTTGGAGTAGGAGTCTCAGCAGTGGGTGGTAGTGTAATTCTTTGACCGCGGTAGCGCGCAGAGATAAGTATGATAACCTTGGGTTGAAGCAAGTGTGTGACCTTGCAACGAGTCAAGTGAGATGCATGGGGGTTCTAACACATGGAGGGGAAAAGGAAGTGTGCCCCTTCGAAACCTGTAATAGTACGCAGCCTGAAAGGAATACACGAGCGAAATGACATCACAAACTAAAATGCAGAATAGTCCACAAATTAAAGTGATGGGTTAATCCAACAACATGCATTCAAAAAAATTCATATAATTGCATAAAAATTATTTCACAAGTAAATGTGTAAGTTAAACAACATACATTTTTAAAGCAACCAAAATAGTCTAACTATAATAACAACATATGCATGAAATCGTGTTGGATCTGTTATTATTATTATAAGTGAAAGTTCCATCCATACATACACTATTGACAGGCACTAGCCCCAATAGTGGAACATTACAGTCAACAACACCTGCTCCTCCAAAGAAGTATACTCGCCCTGCATTGTGGAGAAGCCAAGGCTCGTCACAATACTCCTAAGCCTTTTCTAAACCTAAACCTAGCCAAAATCTTGGCTCCCAAAAGTTTGTTCTATGAATTATGAATTTCTATTTATAACAAAGGGTGGGGTGACCCTTGGCATTCCCCTTTGTGACTCTTTGACTACCCTCATGACTCTTCAACTTCTTTACAAATAACTCATGACCTTTCACATTCCACTAATGACACTTGGAATTTCACTTACAACATACTTACAAATAATATTACATTTTCCACATGTACCCATGTGAGACAAAATAGGCTAGAGACAGCATAACAAGACAAAACACTATGACTCTGATGTTTGGGGAAATACCAACTCGGAAACCTCATCTTGATGCTTGTCAGTCACGTACTGATGCCAAGCTTGGTATTGTGCGATGATGTCCCCAAACTGCTTGATGGTGTCTTTCTGATAGAAGACTCTTGCCTCCATAGCTTCTGGGTATATGGTCTTGGAACCTGTGTCCAACTCTGTTAGGTCCCTATACTACTAGTGTAACCCCTTATTGTTATTAGTGCAACCCCCTTATTGTATTATTGTGCCCATATAGTTCCCATGTTGTTATTATTATGCCCCATAGAAGACCACTATTGTTATTGTTGTGCCCCTACAATATTATTGTTATGTAGGCTCTGATTATATTGGGACCCCTTACGACTCCTATATATAGAAAGGAGGGCTTGTCATTTGTATCATCCAATAATTGTTCATTTGTGTAATGTAGAGGTTGCCCCGTCGAAGAGGCTGATTTTTAAGTCATTGATCTATCTTTTTGTGAGTTGGTCACATAACATTTGGTCTCAGAGCTTTGGATTCTAAGGTTTCGCTGCTCCAAACAAGTCATCGTGGAATTTTCTCTATAACATTTTCTATACAATGTTTCAGAAGCTAAAAAAAACCTTTGAGATGAAATCATTCTGAACCTTGGGTCTGAATTTCAAATCTTGTCTCGCTATATGTTCGGAGATATGATCTGAGGAAGTTAGGGTTTTTTCAAGCTCCAGATTTCAATCTCAAACAGGTCATCATGGAATTTTTGCTATAATTGTTTTTCTACGAAGTTTCAGAATCTAAAATTAAAACCCATTTGATTTGAAATCTTGCTGAAGCTCGGACCCGAATTTCAGATCTTTTTTCGCTATACTTTTGGAGATATGGTCCAAGATATTTAGGGTTTTTGCAGATTCATAATTACATTCCAAA